>QOCX01004486.1:0-14646 GCA_005959815.1 Sarcophaga bullata | reverse complement strand
AAGAGAGATAACATAAAAAATAAATCACTAAGAAACATAATCTAACGACAAAAATAAATCAAAATTCAAATGTAACCCGACGAACAGGTTATTGTTTATTGTATATACTATATTAAAGATTTGCTTCTTAAATTATCTAATAATTTCTAAAATCCATTATCGACAGATATAAGATCTTCACCGAACGAAATATAATTTATATAAATTTTAATAATTTTTGTTTTCAAAATATATAAATGACCTTAAGGTTAATTATGAAAGTGAAATAATTTAGAAAAATATAATAGATAAAAAATGGTAATATAAAATAAATGAACATATGTGACTCTCATAAATGATAGGAAACAAGTTAGAGACCACTCTACATTTGAGGTCTACCGACCGCCAATTACTTTAGTCAACATCTCTTATAAGTAAGAAGATCATTTTTTTCGAGATTTCGATTCTATTAGTATATTCTACTAAACCCACAATACGAATTTATATTACAAACTACAATACATGACAATCAGAAAAAATCACACTAGAAAAAATTTAAAAAAAAATTAAACGATACAATTTATTACTACGTACTACGAATATATGAATACTTATATCATATATTGGCTGAAGGAAAGAGGAAAATCTGTATAAAATAATAATAAACCAATAATTCGAATATGCGTATGTTTATTTCCTTTACAAGAATTTTTTATAAAATGTTCATACTATTTAATATCGATACTGTTTTATTAAACAACTGTTCTTTTCATATTTCAATAAATCCACTACGTATTTTAAATTTAAACATTTTCATTACTTTTTTTTTGTAAAAAAAGAAATTAATTTTAAAATTCTTTGTGAATCATTTTTAAAAATAAAACATATTTTGACAACGATAAAAAGATGTAATATAATCTATGCGAATAATAGATTTCAGATTTAAATCTTGAATTAGAAACAACGTATAAAAATATTCAAAAAGTTTTGATATTCCATTATAAATACTGCATTTAAAACCCATTTGAATTTGTCTATATGACGAAATTAATTTATATCGCATGCCACAAGCCGATTGCTTATTTGAAACTCTAATGGGAACAAGCATTTCACAGTAAATTTTTGGTACGAAGTTTCTTGTGAAGGGAAATACAATTTTAAAGGCAGCATAGGCAGTATAGTTAAGCTTAACAAACAAAATTTCTTAATGAATTTTACAAAATTCAAATTTAACTAGATTTTTAAAATTCATGACCTTCAAGAAAATATTCGAAACTAAATAAATTGTTTTTTATTCTTCACTATGAATGCATATTCGCCATATATTTGTAAAACAAGCGTTTTTTAATTTAGAATCAAAGAAAAAATTTTAAAAAATATTTTACATGTCAATTAAGACTGGCAACCGGGCTTCAATAGAATTGCCAGCTGTCTAAAGAGATTTTACAAGCAACATTTCAAAATTTTATTTGTAAAGGAAAAATTAAAAAAAAAATTATTTTCGTTACTAGTGTTGGTAACTGGAGTTCGGTTGCCATTCATAATTTACTCATTTAGTGAATTTTACACTAGAGAAAATATTCTACCACAAGTCATTAACCAACAATAAGGCTGATTTTGAAATATTCTTAAAGCAGTAGTTTTCGATATTTTTAAATTTTTAATCGTAAATGATTTGTTTCTTCAAATTGTAATCGAAATTAAAAATATTTTTATGAAGGCAAAAGATTACAATTAGGTTAGCATAATACATATGCAAGCTATCAATAAGAGGCAACAGTATGCAGATTTTGTATTTCTTTCTGAAATACAGAAAACATAAGCAATTGGAATAGAATTTTATAAGCACAAACAAATGTAATTAACCAGCCTTATTACAATAATAAAATTGAAGATTTATTTTAACTGCTTTGTAATAGATTAAAGACAACATATTCGTATCGAGACATCTGTCGAAATAAGGCTGAATATTTTATTATTCTTTTTTTTTTCTAAAATTTAAACCAAATTGAAAATATTATTGTTTGTCAAATATTTACAAACCCGGACAAAAACATAAAATAGAGCTTTTTTGTTGTTTAAGACAAATTAAAATTTTAAAATAAAAAGCCAAAATATTGTTTTTCAGTTTTTTTTTTAGCATCGGAAATGTTTAAATTCCGATATTTAATTTTTTTTTTATTTTTTATATAATTTTTTTTTTAAGTAAAGCTTAATGCACTAATAACAAAAAAATTCAGAATTTATATTTAATAATTAATTAAAATTGGTTTTTTGTTTTTTCAATTTTAGTTTATAATCAAACTAATTATAGAAAGATTAAATATATTTACAAAAAGAGAATTAATTCATCAATTAGAATATGAAAATAAAAAAACTTCTTTACATTCTTTTATATAATATAAGTTATAAACATAATTGTTATATATTTTTGTTTTCTTTTCGTTTTATATTTTTATTTTAATTTATTTTTTATTTTATAATTTTCATTAAGAAAATATATTAAATGAAAAAAAAAACTTCTCCTAACAAGCTTGGCACTTGGCAGCACAATTAATTTTAGTATTAATTTTTTAATTTTTTTTTCCAAGTTTAGTAAAATTTATATATGTATGTATATGTATAATTAAAATTTAATTCATTGTTTTATAATGATTGTTTAATTTAATATAAAACTATTTCTTTGCTAGTGTGAAGTGTATGTATGTCTGGTTGAATGTATGTATGTATGTAGAGTGTTAGTATTTAAATTTTTAATTGTTTCATAGTATTTTAATAAAACATTTTGCTTTTTTGTTTGTTTTGGTTTTCTCTAAATAGTATTGTTCTGTTGTTTGTAAGAATTTTATATAAAAAAATAAAATATTTTAAGAAATTTAGGTATGTTTTATTAACACAATCAAAAAGAAAAGTACACAAACACAAAATTAACAGCCAACAAATATTTTTTTTTTTTTTGTTTTCTTCAATTTCCATTTAAAATTATGGATTAAAAACAATTTTTTTTTTGTTCTAAAATATTTATTTTAAAAAAATGCAAATGAATTTAAAACGATTTCTATTTTTTATAGTTTATATCGTTTTAAAATACGATAAACATAGTTAGTATAGTTATTTGTCTTGATATTCATTAAGGTTGTTGACTTTTAAATTAAAAACTCAAAAATAGAAATTTCAAAATACTGGATCCCTTAACTTTGAAACTTTGACAAACAAAAATTGATTTCTTAAAAGAAAACTGTGCATTACGGTTTGAATTAAAAAAAAATATTCAAAGTCCTACTTATTTCTGTGTTGTAAGGACTATGTTTCGAAAATGGTTTCACTCTTACGAACAAAATAGAAAATATTTCGTTTACTAGTATTACTTTACAATAATTGTTGGCCGTCATCAGGGTTAAAAAAAAATACAAAATTCGTGTATTCGTTTTTGTTTTAGTTTCCTCGGTCCCTGGTTTGGTTTTATTGTTTTTTTTTCGTTTTTTGTTTTTTTTTTAAGAATTTAATTGTTTTTACAAATTATACATAATAAAGTCACTTTTAGCAAATATAATTATGTTAATTTTCATATTTTTTTTTGTTTGTTTGTTTAATTTTTTAATTTATAATTTTAATAACATGAAAAAAAATAATATTAATAAAAAATAATAATTACTAATATAAGGAAAAGTAATAATAAAACAACAAAAATTTGTTTAACATTTTTTTTTGTTTTTTTTTCAAATTTTTGAGCATTTTCAAAACTTTTATTACTTTTTTTTCTTTGTTTTTTGTTTTGACTGGCAATAATAATGGTTTATAGAAAAATAAATCAACAAAAAAAAAAAAAACGAAATTTTTTTTAAGATAATAAGAGTTCGAGATAGACTAACTGAAAGCAAAGTAAATATCGTGTATTGATAAATTACAGTTGAATTTCTACTTTAAATAAGTAAATATCGTATTTGTTTGATATCTATGTATTCGTTTCTTCAAATGATATTTGAAATTTTCATTAACTTCTAATGCTTAGTAGGTAGCACAAAATTAGCGTGATTTGTTCTAGTGAAAATACTCAAAAAAAATGTGTTTTTCCAAAAGTTAGCAAAAGTAATAGTAAATCAAAAATATTAAGGAATAATGATAATAATAGAGAAAATATTTTACCATTATAAACTAGAGCATAAAAATATCGCTTAATTTTATTTCATAAAGAGAAAAATAATATTATTTATTATTAATTTAATAAAAAAAAAAATAAGAAAATTAATTATTTTGAATCATTAAATTTTTTCTTTGTAGAGGAGGCGGAACAAATGAAAAAGTTTTTTTTCTTCTTCTTTCTTCGCTTTAATTCGCTTAGTTTCCGTCCCGATCGTACGAGTCCTGCCGACGCTGATGCTTGATTTTTTAGTTTGTGTCTAGTCGTAGTTTGCTGTTGTTTGCTGTATTAATGTTGTTTTGGTTTTAGTTGCTGGCAGCTGCTGAATTTTGACTTATGCTGTTAGTTGTTCCGATGTTGTGTTGTCTATAGTTATCGATTTAAACCCGTATTCTGCCATTACCACCAGCACCACACGTCTTAGTTCGTTGGTGAACCCCATAATGAAATTACGATTAGCTATCTGCGGTTTATTGGCCCAATGAACCGTAGTACTCGTACAGTACTGCGCCAAAGGAACCAGTACGTCCTACGATTGTTGTCTATTTGTTCGTAGTATTATTGTGTTTGTTGTTTGTGTTGTTTTGTAATATTTGTTGTGCCTATTTGCCACATAATCACTGCGATTAGTTATGGTAGTTTGGTCTACACCACCACCCACTATATAACTTTAGGCCGTCCACATTTTCCGATACACTGCGAGAGTTGAAATTACGGCACGATTTAAACTGCCCACACCTGCAGCATTCATTGATCTCTGGCTCGACAACACGGAAATCTTCAATTGTTTTGAATTTTTTCAAATACTAAGCCAATTTTGTTGTACCCCAATTTATCGGCATTTTTGTAGTATTTCAAGAAGGCCAAGAATTTCTCCAAACCATTATAGTGTCCTTTAAAAAAAAACAAAAAAAAATTAAAACGTAAAGAAAAATTAATTTCTCTATTTTTCATTGTCGTGAGCAATATTACCAACTTACCTGTTTCATAATCAGCAATGGTTTCATCTTGGAAATCTTCATAGATATGCGGACGGAATTTCTTTTCTAAACCATATGAATAGAAGCGGAATAAACATTCCAGGCCATATCTAAAGCCATTGCTTGCGTCTTCCAAGGCCAAACTACGGAATTCATTGTACATGGTTTTGTTGAAATTCTCACGCAAAAAGAATGACCAGAAACGATAGAGAGTGTTCATTTCTTGTGATTGTCCGTATCCCAAACGACGACGCTCTTTGAGGCATCGTGAATGATATTTGTGATATGCTTGCTGGGTGAAATTATTCTCCCTGAGGAGAGCATGTGAAGGATGTTGGAAGACAGGCAATGATTGTGGTACCGATGAGCCATACGATGATGTTGTAGGCGATGTGCCCGCTGACGAGCCCATAGAAGTAGTACGTGGTCTATGCTCAACAGTGTCGAGCAACCAACCCACGTGAGCTTCAACGGGTGGATTTGAGGAGTGGCGGGTTTTGCGTTTACGTGGTGTACGTAGATCAAGGGTATGATTATTTGGTGCAGCATAGAACCGAGCACGACGAGATTTAGTCGTGGAATTAAGGGTTGTATTCATAGTATTGTTCAAGTCTTCATCATCGTAGGCGGGTGGAGGTGGTGGTGGCGGTTGTTGTCTTTGTTGATAATGCGGTTTTTGACTTGCCGATAGCTTTTCAAAATCTTCCTGGGAAATCACATTGACAGTGCGATAATTATTGCCAGTTACCCACAAGTCTTCTTCATAATTGGCTAAGCCATCGTTGATTACATTTTCCAAATCCTGAGTAATTTTTGTACGTGAGGTATAATCAGCAGTACGGTCGTAGCCTTCATGTTTGGGGGCTCTTTGTACTTGAGCAACAATCAACAGTTTATTAATATCACGATCGGCAAACTCGTAGTCAGATTCGTCATCATCGGAATAGTGTTCGGTAAAATTATTAACGCGTCCAGTAACAGGTATGGAATCCATAAGTTCTTCATCGAATTGAAAATCTAGTTCTTCCTTCTCGCCATGATGTTGACCGCCGCCGCCGGTTGCGTTGGAGGAGAATGCAGCTGTTTTAGAGGAGGCAGAGGAGGAATTGTTGACTGTTGTAGTGGTGGTGTTGTTTTTGTTGTTGTTGTTGACATTTTTGGAAGAGGAAGCGTTTGATGAGGTGGTGACATTTATGACGGAGGTGGATGAGTTCGAGGAAACGGTATTGGTGGATTTGGAGGAATTGGATGTGGTTATGGTTGAAGTGACAGTGGTTGTGGAAACAGAGGAGGAGGATTCAAGTGGCAATTGTGATGATGACATTTGTGTTGAGTTTGTAGCTGATTTAATATCTTTATTAGCATTTGATTTAGAGCGTCTCTTTACCTCTTTCCACATCCCTTCGGTAGCATTATCATTAGCATCTGTAGTTGTCGTTTCCGCCGTCTCATCGTTAGCTTTGGATTTGTTGTCATTATTCTTTGCTGTCGTCGTCTTCCTTACTGGTGTCGAAGTTACCGTAGGCTTGGCTTGAGTTTTAACACTCTCTGCCAATCCGCTTAAATGATCAGCCAGTTGAGATACCGCTCCACCCGTTGATTGCTGTTCAGCCGCCACCACAGCTTCCACCTTTTTTGTGAGCGCACTAATTGCATTTAGAGCAGGGGCAGGCGGTGTTTGTCTCTCTTGTTGTTGCAACAACATGGTGGGTATAAGATTATGGGAATTACGTGGCACCGGTGGTGGTGGTATACAGCTCAATGGTTTCGTAGCCATGGGTGAGGTCAATATCGGTGGCAGAGGCACTTCGGGTACATAGGTTATGATTGGCGAGGTATTTGGTGTTGATGTAATAACTTCGTTTGCATCAGCAGACAATGGACTCGTACTTGAAGTCTTGTCACTTTTAACTTCTGAAGAAGCAGTGGATTTTTCATCCGATTTATTATTTGTATTTGAGTTTGAGTTTGAGGACTCATTTGCAGTCGTTTTAGAGTCAGCACTTGTGCTAGCATTTTCAGTAGGCTTTGCTGGTTGTATCTTGCAGTTGAGCGATTTGCACTTACAGCGCTTAATGATTGAGGAGTTCCAGATGACGTCGAATCCAGAACATCTTTAATAGGCCAGATAGTAGGATTAGTTTTTGTGCGTACCTTATAGCCTTCAAGAAGTTCTAATTTTTCAGACTCCTTGATGGCCGTTATGATAAGAGCAACATCAGTTGTTAAAGCCAGAACCCGATGAAATGAAGCGATCAAAGTAACTGGGATGCAACCTTCGTCGTCCATTTTGCGGCGTAAAAAGAAATCGCCAGTAAGGTTTTCTTCACTAAAATAATATTCACTAAACAGCAAAGCAAAAACAAGCAATTAGTTTCAGATTTATAAATGATTTTTAGAGAAAATACTTACACTTGTTTTTTAATGGCTTCTTTGACACTTTGAGCATCCATTTCAATATAAGCAGCAGGCATGGGTCCATAATAATGAGTACCCATTAGGATATATGACTGATCTGTACCAGTGGGATATTCGCCACTGACTAACAGATGGCGTGGTATGCGATATGTCGTACGACCTGGTCCCGATCTTGAGAATCCTCCACGACCTTGACGGCCGCCCCGGTAGGACGTGCGGAAGCGCCGTTGCGTGCGACCACTGGAGCGTTCATATTCACGGTCGTTTGAACGTTCGGTGCCGCCGCCGCTACGCCAGGAATCAATGCGCTCATTATGGCCGCCAGCTTTTTTGTGGCCGCCTCCTGCATTTGACCGTTCACTCTGTTGCCCGGCATTTGAACGCCTCTCTGGAGCATTTCCCTCGTTCCGTTGATTGGTGCGCTCATGGTAGCGTTGCTGTTGTGATGAGATACCTCTACGTGTGGGCCGGCCAATTGATTTGGAACGACTAGATTTGGCCAAATCGATTTGCAAAGGTCTCCACTTGTGTTTGGGAATTTTCTTATTGATGCCATTTCCCCCATTACTGCTGGTAGTGGCTTCACTGTTGCCACCAACGGTGACTGAGGTTTGTACTGCTGACTGACCATTATTGGATTTGGGGTCATGATTCTCTTTCTCTTTTAATGCGTGACTGTTGTTACTATTATTATTCGAACTATTTGTGGGCCTAATAGATGCACTTGATGCAGATGCAGTAGAATGCTGTTGTTGCTGTTGTTTCTTTTTCGTTTTTGTTAGTTTCTTTTGCTAAAACTTCGAACTACTTAATTGTCGTAGTCTTTTCACTATTGCAGTCCTTTCTACAGCACTTGATGATATCTGATGTGGATGAGGAGGAATCCTCTTTGTGAGTGTGAGAACGTTGATGTTGTTGTTTCTTTGTAGAACGTTTTGTTCGTTACAGCTGGTTTACCACCAATTAACATTGGCCAACCCGTCGCAACGTTCACTAAAATCACTTGCCTAAAAAGAAGAACATTTTTGTTGGTTAAATGTATGCTTTAAGAAGTTTTTGTATTAAATGAGTGTAAGTTACTTACTTTTGATCTTTCTTTTTGTCCTTTACCACAGGAGCATTAGTGTTCACTTTTGGAACAACTGCAAAACAAAAAGAAAAATTTTACAAATTAAAACGGTTTATATTAAAAGCAAAAAAATGATGAGTACGAATTAGGGGAAGGGGATAAGCATGTGATAGTGGAAGTACATATTATGAAGATGTAAGTAAATGTGTACATAAAAAAATACCGTTTAAGGATAAGCTTAAGAGGGTTCTTTTAACCTACAAAATTAATATCTCAATTCATTTGATATTGTTTTGCTGACGTATATTTTGTTATCATAAAGTTTCTCAATTCCAAATACTGTATTGTTTTATTAAGGTACCATAAATATATTGTATGTATGTATGTATGTATGTATGTATGTATAGGAATTAGTATAATAATAATAAAAAACCTTATCAATTATGCCTATTGTTTGTTGCCTACTATTTCTAGTTAATTAATATGTATACAAACGATCAGGCGATTTGAAAAACAAAAAACAACAAAACAAAGCTCCAATATAATACGTATAAACGAACGGACGTAGTATATAAAAACTTATATTATAGATTTTAAACGTTAACCTTTTTATACGATACATGAAATGAACACCGCGTTCAATCTCACAGAAATGCTGAACACTTGAATTGTTTAAACAATATGTATGTATGTATGTATGTAGGAGATTTTAAATTGATGAAGTATTTAAAGTAATTCCCCTAAATACAACTGAATGGACCATATAGATTGTTTAGTGAAATTATGATAATGACGGCAAGCATACAATTTTACTATGATTTAGAAAGCTTAGAGAATTCTTTGATTAAATTACGACGCAATTTAAAGTTTATAGGGGGTCTCTTTAGGGTGGAGTATTGTATACTATATATGTATGTATGTACATATGAATGGAGGAGAACGAATAAGTCTACACAGATTTTATTTCTACAATATTTCATTTTCTCTTTTTAGCTTTAACTCTGGTCTGTCTTATGGAAGAAAATTGAACTCACCAATGGTTGTTGACTCAGCTTTTTTGCCTGTTGGCTTATTTTGCTGTTGTTGTAGAAGTCTGTGGCTTTTAACAGTGGTAGTATTAGTAGTTGTATTTGGAGTATTGGAACTGGTAGAATTTGTAGTCGCCGGTTGATTTTCTCCTTCTTTATTCTGTGTTGTTTGTGATGATGGTGTTGGTTGTATGTGTTGCTGTTGCTGTTGCTGGTTTTGTATGTTGATGTTTAGGTTGTTTTGGTTGCAGACACACCGTTACCTATCAATGTGACGACCAGATTGGGACGGACGCTTGTTGTTTTGAAATCTAAAAACGAAAAAAAAAAAACAAATGAAGAAAACAAAACGTAAATATAAATAATTTCATATTTAATTTGAATTTTAAAAGGTGTTTAAAGCTTAAATGTTGTTTTTGTTTTGTTTATTATTCTTATTATTTACTATTTTTGTTGTTTTGTTTTTGGTTTCACCGTATAAATATTTATTTAATTTGGCAATAACCATCAACAGCCTATCAATTATAAACAATAAACAAAATTATTTTGTTTTTATTGTTTAGCCAAATACTTACAGAAAAACAAATAAATTAAACAAAAAGGAAATGAAAATTAAGAAGAAGATAAAACGTCGTAAACATATTGTTTAAAAGCTATTTTCAATATTGACCACAAACAACATATGGCAACGAAATTCAGAAAGATAAAAAAAAATTGGGGAATTGGTACAAATTTATATATTTTGGTTCGATTCCCAATACTAATTACAAAATGTATCTTTTCTTGGTTTTCTTATACACATAAGTAAATATTTTCAAAATTGAATTTTCTTAGAACTAAATTTCATCACAGAGGTCCTAAATGAATAAAACAAGGAAACATATACGAATAAATATTTCCATGACTAATAGCATTAACCTCAAAAAGAACATGCGTGCTTGCTATAGATTCGTGTGTTTGCGATTATATACATAATTAAGTTGGTGTTGGTGTACATATGGTATAGAAAAAATTCACGTTTCTTGGATCACGTTTTCTTAGCGTGTCACTGAAAACAGAATTTTTGGACAACAATGCATTGGAAATTTTGATTACAAATAAAAACGTCTTTTTGTGTAGGATGATGATGACTTTGTTTTTGGGACCCATTTTTTCTCTTTTTTTCTTTTTTGTGTTATATTTTATAAAATGAAATGTTTCCAAAAAAAATATTTTGAAATCAATAGCAATAATGCAAGTGAGTAAGGGAATGTTATCATTTTCAAATTGATTTTTTTCATAGTAACTAATTTTTCTCTTTTCTTGTTTGCTTTTATTTCTTACGAATTTATGCCCTTTTCTAACAAATTCTTGTATAAAAAAAACTACTTAAGAAATTATAAAGTACTTAGGGAGTAAAAAGTTTCATTTTTAATTTGGAATAATTGGGATTTAAAAACAAAATGAAAATATAATAAAATCATGATGAAAATATGGTATAAAACATGGTTTATTCCTATATAAAAATATTTAAAATAAATTGGAAATTTAGCTGCATTTTAGGTAATATAAAGAATATGAGTGGTTTTAACATCAATTTCCAATATGCGAAACTGTTTGTTTCCATTAGAAACTGGAGATAGTAGTTAAGGAAGAAATTTCAAGAGATCTAATATATGTACATATATATGAAAGACCCCACATAGGGTACGAAAATAAATTCCCTATCAATTCCTATTCAATTAAGAGAGTTGTATTCGTTTTTTATTATAAAAAAAAAACGTGTTGAGATCATTATGGAAATAATATCGATTTTTTTTTTAAACTAGCCTTTTTAATATTTTTTGTCATTGAAAGTATAAATGATATTCAAAAAGAACATGCATACGTGACGCAAAAGTCTTTAATACTTTGAAATAAAATAATCTTATTTATAAAAATTTTCCAAAGATATAATAGAGAACAATGCTCTAAAAATACAAAAAAAATCAAAGGTCACATACTAAATAGTATAAAAAAAATATATGAAATATGAAATATAAAATGGATTTAAAAAAATACACACAAATACGTAAAGAAAGAAAGAAAAAAAGAAAATCAAGGAAGAAACGAGCCTAAAAGAAAGTCTATTTATATACTACCCCTTAATACATATCAAGTAAATAAATAAACGGCTCTATATCATATAACATAAAAACTATAGGGAATATAATAAAAAATAAATGATATCATACCTAGAAGGTTTTCAAACAATCGCAGTAAAATACTCTTGAAAGAGTTCCAATTGTAAATTAAAACAGTTTTTTTAAGACTTGGACAAATAATTATTTTTTAAAATTTTAAAAAAAACACACTTTAAGTTCCAAATGTTATCTTTATTCAAAAACCGTAAACACTTTGTTACACTTTAAAAGGTTTTAATTGTTTTTCAATTTTATCTTATCTTATCTTTGTAGATAGATGTTTATTATTTGAATATCTTTTTTTAAGATTTAAAATCTTATCTTTAATTAAATAGGTATTTTAATAATTTATATTTTTATTTTATTTTATTTTTTATTTTAATAGTTCTTCACTTGTAGGGACTCTAATTTTAATAAATTTTCTTTATTTTCAGAGAGTTTTTCTTCAATTTTGTAATTTTATTTCAATTTTATTTCAATTTTCTTTAGAACAATTCTTTGTAGAATTTATTTAAAAATATTAATTTTTTTCTTTTTGATTTTTGCTTTTAAGAATTTTTAACGAGTACGTCTTATGCGAACGAGCGTTCAAGATATTCTGAATTAATTTAGTTTCGCGCAGTTGATAATAACAACTTTTTACGTTGCCGGTTTAGCATCGTAAAATAGAGAAAAAATATTGAACGTGAGCATTACCAAGTAGTGTGTATATGGGAAATTGTATGTGTGTGTGTGTGTGTGTGTAGTGGTTGAAAACATCAATGTTAAAATTCAAAAACAAAACAAAAAAAACAATAAAACACAATAAAAGAAAATAAATAAATGACAAATGAAAACAAAAATTTTTATATACAAATAACAAACAATACACACTTAAATAAAAGGGGGGGGGGGGGGGTTTGGTTTATCAATTTAGCGAAACTTGAAAATAAACGCTAATTATCATAAAAAGGCTAAAGGATTGTTGTATTTAATTTGTATTATTCCTTACACCATACTAAAGTGTACTTATTACAAGAAACCACTATCCTGAAAACTGACATTTGATCATATGAGCCTTGTGGTTTATCGAGACTCCGCAGTTGTTTAAAACTGCTGGACATTGTCTCGGCATATGGTCATGACTTGATTATGGCATAGTGAACCTGGTATATCTTACCACAAAGCTAAAATTAAATTTCCAAATCTAAACACAATTTTTGGTACACCTTTCACTGATTATTGCTTTTACTACGTTCCATAAATTCTCGATCGAATTTAGATCTACGGACTGAACAATAATAGAAAAAAGGCTATCAGAAGGGAAATTTTGCTGATTCTTTCCAAATATATTGGAGCTTTGCACAGAAGTTACTTTTGAAATGTTGGATGGTGACTTTAAAACGTCTTGACAAATGAAACAGGAATTTAGCATGGAATATTTAATTTGTGGGCAGATATTAAAAACAGTTCTGTTAAGAACTGATGATGTCAAGAAGACTCCTTTAAAAATATAACTGGAACTATAAAGCAACTGTGGTTGCATGGCAAATATTACTACGTACAGTTTTTGATTTGAACTTACATAATTGGTATCACGCTACTCATATTGTGTTTGTCATATTTATCTATTAGTGGCGGAACTTACAGTTTAAAGCCGGTTTTTAACGACAGATTCGAGAAGCATTTATATGGCAATTATTTACTCACAGAGCTTTTGCAAAAAGACCGCTGAGAAAAAGTGAAGCTAGGTCGTAAAGGATTATAATAGCCAATTAAGTCGGTAAGTTACACAAAATCAGTTGGGTTCTCCCTTCTAAAATTTTAAAATTTTCTTGTCTTAGTAGTACTGTGTTATACATCAAACACAAAAAATTATTCAAATGCTTGAAGGTAAATTGACCAAAGATGGACAACAATAAAAAATGCACTGTAAAACGCTAAAAGATCAACACTGAAAATAATATTAGATACTTAAAAAGAAAACTAAAAGGCCTATAAATATAAAAGCAAAACAAAAAATTAAAAAAAGAAAAAAACAGAAAAATTAACATAAATAAAGCAAATAAAGGGGAAGAGAGAAAACAAATTGTTCAAAGTAATAAAAAAAAATAATAATAATAATAAAACAACAAACACATTTACATACAATAAGATTAAGATAAATAAGCAAAAAACACAACATAAAAGAAATGAAAACAGATAAGAACTAAAAAAATGGCCGAGTAATATATAATGTAAATACAAATATGTTTGATTTACTAACATCGATACAATGACAATCTCATAGTAAATTGAGAAAGAAAAAATAAATAAAACATACTACATGAATAGCCAAAGAAGAAAAAAAACAAAGAAATCAAAACAGAAACCAAAGAAAATGACATATAACCTCACACAATACTGTTCCTCCTCTCACTACACATACATTTTGTATCAAAACAAACTTTTTCGGCAGTTACTTTTTTATGAATACAAGTGCAAATGCACCACACCATCAATACTAATTACAAAATCATTATCATTGACTTTATTTTGGAATTGATTTTCTCGAATGTGTTAAATAAAAAAAAGTAAAAGAAAATTCGAAACAAAAAAAGGAAATTTAACATAAACTACTGAAGGACTATTACGTCGTCTATATTAAAACCTCTTTGCATATATAAACCCAGCAACAATCCATAAAAATGCCACTTTACATGAACAATGTAAAATGGAGGGGGCACCCGTTTATTTTCCAAAACAAAACAAAACTAAAAAAATACAACAATAAAGTATGGCATGGAAAAACAAGAAACTAAATAATAGAAGAGAAAAAAAAGCATGCTAAAAATCACGTAGGCCAAGTTGGAAAATACATAAAATTTGTAAGGGAGAGAGAAGAGAGAGA
>QOCX01004485.1:0-14652 GCA_005959815.1 Sarcophaga bullata | reverse complement strand
TCTGTTTTAACGTCTTTTAAGTTTTTCCATACGAGAACCAATACTAATTTACAATCCAACCTCAGACATGAAGATTTACCGATTGGTTAATTAATTTCAAGGAGATTTAATTTAATTCGTGCTAATTTTACTTCAGTGTCTAATGGAATTTCCATGTCAGGCGTCTATCAGTTTTGAATACCACAATATTTTATATGCGAGTGCTGTGTGCACGTGGATGTTACATGCACATAATATGGTTCGTTTATATTTATTCACCACAGATTTATTCACCATATTTATTCATTTATTCCAAATAGATTTAATTATTTTTCTAGTTGAAAAATTTATTTATGAAGGTATTAAGCTTCATAGTGACTCCCATGTGTCCTAACAAAAGCATAATGATCACCAAAGTTAGAAATGTGAGTATAACTATTCAATGGCCTGTCGAATTATATATCAAATATAAAACGGGTACTAATATACCTATATACACGACTACATTCGGATAGCAAGCAATCAAGTGTCTCTCACAAAAGTCTCTTTCATTCACTACACAATTTCGGCAAACGAATTTATATTCATAATGGGCTCTATCCACACTCCCTAAAGAAACGTCAATCGATAAATGAAAGTCTGCCGTTCATGTTTTACCTGTGCCGCAAGTGGTCCATACGACACGTAAAATTTTGATACACATATTCCACCATTTTTATCGATAACTCTTTAATGCCAACCACTGGACTACCTCAAGAGGTGAGGTTAATTGCTCAGTAAAACTAGCTGCACAATAAGGTTCAGGCACAATCGCGTGTCACATGACAATGCATGATATTGTCATTGTAAAATGACATTTCCATTAATTCCAATTGCAACATTGCGTTCTTGAATCTAAGAATCTTTATCTTAGATTTTGAAGAAGATAGATAAAATCGCAATAAACAGTAGATCTTTCAGGGGAATTGTCTGTGGCTGTTCAATCCAACTTTGTCTGTTGACCTACCCATAGATCCACAAATAATCTTCGTTACTGAAAATATGACAATGACTTCGAAGCATTGCTAGTTTATATGTGTATCCATACCGAAATTTAATGCCTTAATCAGAGTTTCTGGCGTTGCCATATATTAGCAATCGAATACCAAAATAAGAAAATCAAACGTCATGTGCAAACGTATAGAATACAACAAATCTTATAAGACACACCCATTCAAATCATTTTACCGTACGCTTTACTCTGATTTGAGTAATAAAATAAAAACAAAAAATAACAAAAAAAAAAAAGACAAAAAATAACAAAAAAAAAAAAAAAAAATAACAATTTGATTAAAAAAAAAAAAAACAAAACAAAATTTTAATTATAAACAAAACATCACGCTGTGTTGTGAGTATTTTAAATTGAAATTAAATAATTAGTACACACGTTTTTATTATTTTGTCTTAATTTTTTGCAAATTCAATCATGTGACAATAATTTATTTATAATTTTAATTTTAACTGTTATTGTTATGGTTTTTGTTCTTTTTTTTTATAGTGTTTATGTATGCTTTTGAGTTCATTCAATATTTTTGTAACCAACGCGCTAAAAAGTTTTTTAAAGTGTTGAAAAGAAACAAGAAAAAAAAACAAACAAAACAAAAGTAAACAAAAACAAGTTATTGACTTGAATTCGGTCAGATCTGAATTATTCGTTACCCTATAAACTAAAATCGTTGACATCAGATAACAAAGTACATATACAGTGAGCGACAAAAGAAACTGCACAGAAAAAAAAGATCTACATTAATAAATTACCGTTATTTTTATTTTAAAATTGTTTCATTATAAGTTTTTAAAATTAAAGCAAAAACAAAAACGAAAAGAAATTTACAAAAAAAATTCTAAAATATTGTAAAAATTTTCCGGCCACTCTTCTTAATCGGTAAAGGTTTAGTCTGGCGATTATTACAATTTTATCCATAGTGCACGGTTTCTTTTAATGCTCACTGTACCTGGTATATGCAGAACCGATCAGCTAAAATGTAAAACTGCTTCTTTTGTTAAAGGAGTGATTGAGTTCTAAACTTGCTGTGTCTACAATTTAATAGAAGGGCCACAGATCCCGTTCTAATGGAATATCTCTACATAACGATCGATTCTTAGTGTCGAATCTATCTTTTCAGTGGATTGTTTTTTTTTTGGAATTTTTTTCGTTGAAGCTTTAGTTCCATAGTTTTTCTGAAACTTCAGGTATTTCTTTCTCTCTTTTTCAGGGCGTATTATTATTCTATGCAAATTTTTTTTTATTAGAATGTAGTTTTTACTTTTCGATGTTATTTAATTGAGGTCCTGAGCAATTTTCCATACATACATAAATCATTGGTCATTGCAGCCCTTGAGTCGAGTCTCACACCACTTACTTTGTGTGTGTTAATTTTATACATTAGGACCGGGACCTAAAGCCTTTTTCAAAACAATTTTATTTTCTCTTAAAGGGTTTTGTCAGAACTCTGCTAAGCGGCCGTAACCGAAGGAATATTTTTTCATATTCTGTTTTTGTTGGAGATGTCTGACCTAGGGTTTGAACCGTGGCCACACGTCCTATTACTCACTGCCGACTAGACTACGGTGACTATACAGTTTTCTTTATTTTTGCACTAAATAGCTACCTTTTTATGTCAAATTTTCAAATTAAGTGAAAAAAGTTAGCGAAACACTTGTTTGAACCATGAATGACATAAATTGATGAGCTTTTTGAACAACTGCGGTCAAACGAATGTCTCCCTTAAACAGCTACAAGTTTACAAATCAAAAGTAACTGTTACAACAATTAATTAAGAGAAATAAATAAAAAACAACTAATTAAAGACAGTCAAACTATTGTTTATGCGTGTGTTAACATGATAAATTTCCATTTCTAATTGAAATGGAGTTTGCATTAAAAAAAACTACAATAATGAAAGTCCTCTGGCTTTTTCTGTCTATCGAAAGGACAAAAACTCTACCGTCTTTCAGATATAATTACTAGGGACGATATTTCTAGGCGAATGCTAGTATGAATGGGATACCAAAATTACGAAGATAGTGGAATAAGAACTTTTTGCGACTGTCCCGCTCAACACGTTCTTAGATTTTGACACCTAAGTGTATGTATGTACCATAATCTGTCCATACACTTACAGCAATATCTGTTATAGCGCTGACGTTTCTAGGCATATATTCAATTATTCTTCTTGCGAATTTCATTCTTGTTGGATGTATGTTAGGATGTATGTTACAGTGCACAACATTTTTTTGCGATAAGGTTCAGGTCATTTTTATGAATGGTGTACTGGTAAATACAAATAAGGAACTTAATTTAAACAAAAAAGTTAGCAAAAGAGTACAAATTAAAGAACGACTTGAGCTACTGCGATCAAACGAAAGTCTTACTAAAACATTCACAAGTTCACAAACCAAAAGTAGCAGCTAGGTCGGAGTCGGAGTCGGAGTCGGAGTGGTAGCCTCTGATATGAAAAAGCTCACTTGAGCACGCATAACATCCCGTTGTAACTCCACAGGTAAACGCAATAATCGTACTGACCAAGTTCTACCAAAGCCGTGGGAGAGGAAGAAGTTGGTCAGCAGAAGTGCTGCACAACAAAAGCACGATTACCCTACGCCGGAAAACCAGCCAGAAAGTTTGATAACCGAAGCTGCATGAATCCTTGACGGTCATGAGATGATAGCGTCGTCTAAACTGAGCAGAGAGAAGTGGAGAGCCAAGATAACCTATACTGCTGCTCCTAACAAGAGATGGGCACTGACAAAGAAAGTGGATCAAATCATTCTCCTCTTGCTCAGCGGATCTACACCCACGGCAGAAGTCGTTGAACGGGAGCCGCATCCTTTCGGTGTGTCTACCCCTAACAAAATGACCTGTAAGCATGGCCGCTGTGATTGAGATAATGCCACGACCAAGTCCAAGTACGCCTTCTATCCATCAGGGGCCAAATGAGCCTAGCGGTGGAGCAGGACTCCTCATTGACTCAAGATAGGTTGGCGTCTTGAAAGAATCTCCGCGCAATGGCCAACTTGACCGAGGCAAGTGACATACCCACGTCGATAGAAGAGGATTCCGGAAGAAGTGCTCCAGCTCTGGCGAGCTCGTCGGCCTTACAGTTAAAGTAGCAGCTATAACATGGGAAATAAATTAAGAAACAAAGGCAAAAAAAAAAAATGAAAAATGTACCGCCAAACTATTGTCTAAGACTGTGCTTAGATGATAAATTTTCATTGAGAATTGGAATTTAGTTTGCTTTGATAAAAAAAACTGAATTTAGAAAAACTGAAAGCACTGAATTTTAATTTTAGAAAACAAAGTTATTACAATCACCTATTGATACCGTCAGAGCATCGATTTTCTTAATTTAACACATTAATTCTCCTGCTCTAAATGCGTATTTATAAACATTAAAAAGATGTTTTTAAAAATGATAATTTAATGAAAAGAAAAAAATAAATCGTGAAAATGAAATACTTTTTATCATTCAAGCATAATCAATTAATTTTTAGCTTTTAACACCTGATACTTTTAGTGGAATAAATTCTACACTCACCTCTATTTCCCTCTTATACATGTATTGTACGTGTATCTCCGGTTATGAACGTGCTACTAACATCGATTACATGGTATGAGTATTTGTTATTTTAATTAATTAGTTATTTGATGTGGAAAACATAATAGTTTAAAATGTATTTACTTTCCCTCTTCTCTCTCCTCTCTCTCTCTCTCTCTCTTTCTCTTTCTCTTTCATTACTATCCCGTAATACAATACTTGTCTGAATGTTTCTCTAACCACTGCCCTCTCAAATAACGGAAGCACATGCTTTGCAACCATCAGCATCATGTGTATGAACAATTTGGCGTAAATCCATTGAATACATTGAAGTAAAATATGGCATCAATTTTCATAAAATCAGAAACTTAAAGGACTTATTTCTTTATGGTATTGTGTGCTTATTTGCAGGTTAGGTTAGATTAGAGGCTATCTTTCCGTTCACAAGCAAGTTAACTAGGTGGCCCATATGGGCTAATGTGTTACTCAGTGTGAGGTAAGGTCCCTTAAAATATATTAGTGGTGGGTTTGAACCACCCAGAACTTCGTATTAAGCAGACCAGTTCCGTGGTATGTTCGCTATCATATTTTGTCACCCAAAAACCTATGACGTCTGTTTTGAATTGCAAGGTACTCACCTAGAAGATGTTGTACCGATTTCGTTTCTTCTACATCCAGGCAGCTTCTGCAGTTATCCTAGTGGGACAGACCGAACTTATCAGCGAAACTGCCAATAGCGAAGCGTCCCGTTAGAATTCCTGTTAAAAAGCGAACAGTTCTCTTATAGAACTTAAGTAGTTTTACTGTATATTTTGGGTTTTATTAACTATTCAACCCATCTGAACTCCATTCGAGAGTTTCATGGCAAAAGTTGTTATGAATCTTTCGGTATATATACGGAGATGTCTACCCCCGGGCCATAATGTTTTGTTAACAAAGTAAATTTCGAAACGATGGCGATCTTTAACTCTTTGTAAGGCCACAGGTTCAAACTTCAGGTCAGACATCTCCAGCAAAACGAAATAGGAAAAAATATTCTTTAGGCGACTTCGCCTCAGCAGATTTCTGGCAAAAACTCGAAGAGTAAATAAAAATGCCATGAAAAGTTTCTCAAAAAACTGGTGTTCGGAGTTCATTTTAAACTGTAGGCCCCGCCACTAATGTATAAAATTAACACACACAACATAAGTGGAGCCAGAAGTTAGGCCAAAATTCTGACTGAAGAGTTGTAATGACCAATTAGCCATGTAGTCTTAGCAAATAGTTTTTTTTTGCAGCCTTTGTGATGCTGTTACCAATTTTTTTTTTAAATTTAAAAAAAAAACAGAAAAACGATTCCATATCGGCTCTGTAGTTTCTTAGTTTGTTTTTACGCATGAAAGCTTATTACGATGCAGGAATTTGTATGTAATTTAGCATTAAAAATAATTACTATTTGGATGGATTTGCTTAAATTGAGAACAATCAGAAGCAAGCATAATATTTATGGCATAAATGTACCATACGCAGCTTATTCATGAAGGACGTATTACAGTGCAATAATTACACATACAACATCAATGACATACTTAATGTTTGATTCAAACTGGTAATCTTTATTTATGGATTTATGGTATGCATATTGTGTAAAAGGAAGTTAATAATTTAATCTTTTTAAACAATAAAATATAAATTTAATTAGATCAGTTAAAAACTACATGTTAATAGATGGATGGTGTTACTTCAAAATATTTTGTAGTATTCCTTTAAGTAAGCAGAGAAGTAATCCTAATGGGAATTTTTATTAGACAAAGCTGGCTGGTACTTAGAGGAAAAAAGATATCACAGTCCAATATCAAGCAGCAACTTATAACACTTGACACATACATACATACATAATTGGCCATTACAACCCTTTAGTCAGGATTACGGCCTAGCCTCTCACACCACTTATGTTGTGTGTGCTAATTTTATACATGAGTGGCGGGACCTACAGTTTAAAGTCGACTCCGAACGACAGATTTTTTTGAGAAACTTTTCATGGCAATTTTATTTACTCTCAGAGTTTTTGCCAGAAATCTGCTGAGAGGAAGTCGCCGAAGAAATATTTTTTTCATATTTCGTTTTTGATGTCTGACCGGGGATTCGAACCCTGGCCTTTCGTCTAATAAGCCAACACACTACCTACTAGACTACGGCGACACTTGACACATATGTTGCGAAAATTTTACATTTAAAATGCGATAATTTTGCTTTAATGTGAAATTTGCATGTCAGGCACCTGTTACGGTAAATATTTGGATGACTACCTAGTTGGTAGTCTGCCAAACTCCAACTGCCTATGCCGTGGGTTCCATTCTCAACAGAGATTCTGCGTCTTTGTGATTGTCTCTGATTGTTTGTCTCACATTATATTGTGATGATTACTCACGATATAGAAAAGAAAGTGAGAATTATTACTTAAAAGCAATTCACACTGGTCTTTGAAAGAAAATTGTTACTCATTATTCTCTCTTTCTACTATAATCTAGCTTTTTTGTATTCCAACGCAATGGACTGCATAAATGGGAGTTATCTCCTCAGTATTGGACCCAAAAAAAATTTTGTTTGATATTTAATATGCGATTATTGAGGCACCGCTTAGTTATTTATTCGGACCGACGTGTATATATCTCTTCTTAAAGTGAAAGTCACATTGCATTTTACTTTATACTTATTTGTTCTTTATGTGGATAAAGTGTTTATGAAAATACAGAGCAATTTCGTGGACGTCCTCAATGCGTATGTCATCATATGTCATCAGATATAGAAGAAAGCACTGCAGGTGTAGCAACAGCAAGTTTTTTTTCGCATTTTTTAAGTCTAACTTTGTATTAATTGAGTCTGTGGCACTGACATTCCCTTCGAACTCCAGATCATTCAATTCAGATTAAACAGTTGAAAATAATGGTCTGGCCAACGTTGGTATCAAGGAATTATGAACCCACACCAATAAGTGACTTTATCGGGATGCATTGGATACTTTTGGATCTCATGTGGGTTTTGTGCCATTGGTTCTACATTTTTTTTGTTACATACCCAGTCATCCAGGAAAGGGCCTCTTCGTTGAAGGTGATTTTTCAATGAAAATTAGAATCAGTTGCCATATGCTCGAGAGCGCGTTCAGCGAATACCTGTAAGTTGCAGTTCAGTTGGCAGGCTCAATTCGCAGAGTAAAATTCGCCAATTTGTTGTTTGAGGAAAGCCGAGCGACGTGTGAGCAATGCCAAATCGATTGCCTCATTCCCATCGACATCTGCGATGTTTTTGCCTTTGGTCAACGTACTGGTGTTGGTCGATCGTTTAATGAACCATAACATAAATGCAAATGATTCTCGAAAGGAAGACTATGGCCATCGTAATATGGACGAAAAGCGCGATACATTATCCGAGCACAATATCCGTTTTGATAAATCAATTCAACAATGTTGTCAAAGTTGATTTAGCAAATCAGATTGAATAAATGATAACTAATTTGACAGATGATGGCCGCTATCAACTGTACGGATGCCCCAGTTGGAAAACCAGATATGATGTTATGGTCTTGACCTTATAAGAATGCCTGAAGCAAGCTCTAGCTCCTTGAAAATGTACTCATATAGCGTTATGAAATACAACCATACCGCGAAATCTAGGAACTAAACAATTTGTTTAAAATTTAAATTAAAATTTGCATAAAAAGTTGTTTAAAAGAGTTGTATTTACTTTTCGAAAATCCATTTTTATTCCTTTCTATACAACATGAAGAAATCTCTGGCATGTGTCATAAATATCAGCTTTATTTGGAATGAAATTTTCCAAGAATTTCTCGTCTTATCTGTTAAAAGAAAAATACCATGGAAAAGTTTTATCTTCTCTTCACTTCTATTGTTAACGAGAAGCTGACTCAGTCAGCCAGCAGCACAACAGGAATGCATTTTTCATCGACTTTCCTTTTCTTTGAAATTGCTCCCGAAACCTATTTGCACACATACTCACTCGTACACAGATTCAACGCATTTAAATATTTGCTTTTACAATATAATCACTCATCATCGTCATCAGCACCATTATTATCATTATAATCATCATCACTATCATGGTAGTGTGTTTCTCTCTCTTCCTCCTGAATCAGTATTTGTTTTAGAAATTCTTTCTTCTCTGATATACACATTCACAGGTGCTAAAACGCGATAACCTCCATATTAATGTTTGCATGTGAAATACTGACCCTCATTATATGAAATCAAAATACGGAAAAAAAATGTGAAATATTTTACACACTCGCTTATCGTAAAAGACGCGTGAATAATAATAAAGAAAAATGCTATTCTTGAGTAAATGACTGACTGACAGTCATTGTAATGATTTTTTAAAAATGGCATAATGAAGTCATTTTTTTGGCATGATGTAAGACTCTATTAAGAAGTGAATGTGAAGGCATTTAAACCAGGTTAATAAAATATTTTAGATAATTTATACGTAAACATGTATTACGCATGAGATGTGATTAACGTAATTTTTGCAGAATTTTACTTAATCGTCGATTTAATTGTCTATAACAACCGCATTAAAATCCATGGTTATAATACTTCTTTAAATTTTAAACTAAAAAAAGTGTTTTCTTATCTGTAGAGGTAACTTGGTTGCCTTCTGAAAGCAGACAAAAAAATGTTCATCATGACTTCGGATTTAAAAAAAAATTACAATTTTTTTAGTCCTTCTTGAAATAATCCATACAGGAACTCCTAGGTAGGTGATTAGGTAGAGGTCCATTTCAGAAAGTTAGACGGACACACATAGCTCACATAGCGGCCATTGTGTTATCGTAGTTTCCAAAGTTATCTCCTAGTCTCAAAACCACTTGAAGCTTCTGATGAAGTGAATAAGATCGTCTATATAGTAAGCATTAAGGGTTCTTTTACTTCCATGACAAAATGCCGAGCATTTACTCAGTAGGAGTAGAACAGTCTTCTTCCTCATCTTCTTCCTCTAACAATCATTCTGAGCGTGCTTCATTACCCTTCATCGATGCCGCCCATTTATCGTTGATGAATGAACGACCGCATTGTCAATAAGCTTGCAGGTTCTCAGGGGGATTTCCAAAGTCGAAAATTCCTATTAGAATTTCATTGTTTTATCCCATCTGGACAGTTCATCTGCTCTACAGTTACACGGAATATCACTAACGTCAATCCATAAATAATAACATCAACAAGTAAAGTCTTAGGAAGAAATTCGTAAGAAAATGTAGAACTCAATGGGCAAAGTTCCTCATCGCAGACGGTAATAAAATCATTTTTGAACCTACTAAAGTAGGGCTGGAATAGATATGTATGTGGAGAGAAAGTAACTAGTTTGTGGAGAGGGAACTGGTTTGATAATCTGATGACGATTCATTGTCAGTTCTCACGTGACTTATATGCCAGATGGGAACACAAATCCCAAATTGAATAAAATCAACGCATATTCCATGAACGTGGGTAAGCAAGGCTGAAGGTTCCGAATAAGAAGACGTATTGTAGATATACGAAATAGCTGCTGTGCAGTCACGGACTGTTAATTGCTTTAAACGAATAGTTTAAGGGGAAACAGTTGGCAAATTCAGAGTGCTTAAGATGCCTGCAGTGATAAGACGAATACTTGGCGCCTTCAAATAGTCAATAACCATAGTCAGCGTCTATTGTCCTCTTACATCAAACGATTAGTGTATTGAAAATGAACATCATCTCTTCCAATTGAACTGTTGGTCAAACACGAATGGGTAGAGTTAGAATTTTACTGTCCAAATCTGCGAAAAATTTACTCAAAAGGTTGAACACAAGCCAGAAACATTCCTGTTGTCCAATATGCAATATGCCCAAAATACCCAATTGTCTACAGTAAAAGGATCTTTAAACTGTGGTTACAGATTCCTGCAGATGGGTGACTTCAATTCTAAAAGAATGTCTAGCGCGGAGGGATAATAAATCTGCATGGTATTGGTTAATATGATGCAAATGTTTAATGAGATTTGCCTCATGGACAATCGTGTCGTCGGTGGAACCATAATCGCCCTCTCGAATATTCCAAAAATAAAGTGGATACCCCAGGCTTTAATACAGGAATTAAACACATCGCCACCAATAAAAAAAAACGTTGCTGTTTCTTGGAAGTACATAATAGATGTGACGATGATTGCCTGTGATAAATAGTTCAATAAGTGTGCTAGAGACGACAAAAGGATGTGCTGAAACAATTTGGTTTAGTGTAGTCCACTATACTATTCATTCCGTGCTCTGAAAGGCAGTACTGGAATGATCATAAAGAATGACCTGACTTGACGTAAAAATTAGTGTGGAATTTCTCTTATGAGCCTCGTCAACAAAGTTATTACACAGATTGTGAATGGATGAGTATTTTAGTCGGTTTTGTGTAAGAAAAGAGCTGCATTTCGAAAAACCCCATCCGTATCCTCAGTTTTTTCCAGCCTATGACGACTTATGTCTGGAAAAGTATCCTCCTCAAAATATTGAAATTTCGAGATTACGAAACCTGGAGAATGTCATAAAATGTTTTTCATATCCAATTCAACTTTAGTCAGTTCTAATACACTAATGGTTTGGCTTCCATAAATATCATTCCAGAATACCTTTGCAATTTTTTCTACTGATCCATTGTTCTATAATAATCGATGTGATGTTTCCGCACATTTTCTCTGCTTAGTCATCATCATGTACTGCTAGGCAGTAGGTTATTCAAGCATACATACATACATACATAATTGGCCATTACAGCTTCCGTCAAGGGGTATACAGGCAGCTCTTCACACCACTTATGTTGTTGTGTGCTAATTTTATACATAGTGGCGGGACCTACAGTTTATAAGTCGACTCGAACGACAGATTTTTTTGAGAAACTTTTCATGGGCAATTTTATCTTACTCTCAGAGTTTTTGCCAGAAATCTGCTGGAGCAAGTCGCCGAAGAAATATTTTTTTCTCTTTCGTTTTTTTTGAGATGTCTGACCGGGGATTCGAACCCTGGCCTTTCGTCTAATACAAGCCACAACTACATCCTACTAGACTACCGGCGACTTATTAAGCATATAGTCTGTAATTTTGTGGCGTTATTAGAGCAGAATATTAGCTTCTCATTTCCGATTACTCCATGTATATTACGTACAAATTATCATAGTATCGTTCCATACCTGCAGTAATCGTTAATCACATTTTTATATGGCCTGAACGATTCTCGATGCCGTATCCAGTTATTACACATTTCTTTTGACTGTCAGTGAATATATTTAAATCCAGTTTGTTGCCGGTTTATCGCGCGATTAATAGCCTGTTGCATCTTTTCGTATTAGAAAGTTATCGTCCTTTGGTCTATTTAAAATAACGTTAATCACATTAGCACTGTAATATTTTCTTTCATCTTCTCTTTTTGAAAAAAAAAAAGTGGTTTTTTGTACTTTTCTTTCTAGAAAAAGTCAGTTCTTTCTAAAAGACTTTATTTTTATTACAAACGGGGAGTCGTATATTATTGACCAGCGCAGGTTTGGGTTATTTCAGTACAAATTGTAAACTTATTGATTGGAAATGCAATGCATTACTTTTATTACACCTTACATTAGCATGAAACATGTCATGAAACAGACAATTTCAATTCAGGAAGTTATATTAATGCCTCATTTGTCAACGGCCATTAACAGTTCTTTGGTTATTGTTCCTTTAAATAGGCTTAAAACCATAGCAATAAAATTCCAAAATGCATACGTTCTCTCTTCGTAAAACCATTTTTTGAAATTGTTTAAAAAAAAACAAAAATGGTTCGAAATTGTGCACCAAAATTTATTGAAAACAATTTGTGTAGACAAATCAGCCGAAGGCTATAATTTAATACAAATAATTATTGTTTTGTCATCTTTTGTCATCTTTTGTCACCTCTCCAATGCAATGGACAATTGTCAAGTCATTTTCAAGGGTATTTTTTAAGGGTTTTTATTTTCTCAATCTATATTCGAGTTGTAAATTCCTTTGGTTGGTTTTCTGTATGTTCCATTATCAGTTTGTCTATTTGTTGGTTTTTTTTATTTGTAATTCTCATTATCTTTTTTTATACCTTTTTTTAACCGGTGACCGGAAGTTTTAATGCAGATCATTAGGTCATATCTACTGCTGTCCTGTAGTGAATGTGTCTACAAATTCGTTCAAAAAATCTACGTTCCATAAACTATGGTATTAAATATCGACTGTCATTTTAAAATGACAACAAAAAAAAAAAAAAAAAAAAAAGTAAATAAATAAAGGCAACTCTCCCATGCTGCAATCAATTAGGTAATTGGTAATTTTATGCATTTTCAGGGAAGGAAGTGTAAAGAAAAACAAATGGACTACTCTTTGTATATAATTTGTATTAAAAGCGAAAGGATGTAAAGGAATTTTATAGACAATATTTAAGGTGATTACCTCTTTTCATGGTATATTGTAGTCAAAGGTGTTCTTATAATTTATTACATAAAGAGCTTGTATTTGAAACTAGACGAAGCCTACTTTGTTTTATTAAATCTCTTACCTTTTCATCGACTAAGTAAACGTTTTGAGCGGTGTTATAGCTATTGTATTGAAAAATTTGTAGGCTAAAACACAGATAGCATTGAGAAATGGTTTGTAAAGTTAAACCGAGGGCAATGCGATGCGTAGTGATATTCTAAAGAGTCTTTTTCGAATGGAGACATCAATAAGACCCACAAAATAATTTTCTATGAACACAAAGTGAAGTTGATCGAAATAACTGAGGCTCTTTGAAAAAGAGAACATTTTAAAGAATTGATGACTCAGTTCACATCAAAATTAAATAAATGCAATCGTTGCTTTAGCTGATTGCACGTAGTGATCCGATTTCAAAGCGTTCAAAAATGTAACATTCGACTGGCACGGTTATGACATTACAGCCATATTCGTTAAAAAAGCCTTATTGTATATTTATATCAGCGATTTAACAACTCTCAGTTACTTCTCTCACTTATAAAAATTTGTATTCATAAACGCACAATAACAGTTCCATAGGTATTTAAGGTTTTTAGTGATTTTATGGTTAGGTATGGCAACTTTTTTGTAATTTTGTTATTAGTGATGCTATAAACCTATCAGGTACACATATTTTATAATTTATTAATATTTTGGGTTGCGTCAGGTATAATACTCATTGACTACTATTAAAATGGAAAAATGACTATTAAACATTGGGCCATAGAAACGTATGAATTTTTCAGTCAAACTGATACCGCGTTGTGCCTTCTCAATGGGTTTTATTGCATTCATTCCAAATTGGGAGGTCTGAGGAAATGGTGTGGCGTATCTGGCAAAGGACTCCGTATAAATTTACATTGATGGCTCCAACTCGGAAGGAACCGTTGGATGTGGAATTGTTTCGAAATTGATCGAATTATCCCGGTCTATAAAACTGACGAGTCACTGCAGCATTTTTCAATCGGAAGTGTTGGCATTGCAGGTTCCGGCAAAAAATTATTGTAGACAAAAGTGTCCCCAAGCGGAAAATTGCTTTACTTTGTGATAGCCAGGCGGCTATCAGAGCAATGATTCGATTGTAATAAAATCCAAGTTGTTCTTCGACTGTCGCAGATATTACTACCAGGTGGCGATCGATATGATTTCATATCACATACGTACTAGGATACGGAAACATAGAGATGAGAAGGAGGATGAGGCAGTTCTTCACCTACTGTGTATATGCCGGCACCAAGTCTGAGAAGAGAGAGGCATCGTATGCCTCTACATAGAAGATGGGATAAACTGTT
This sequence comes from Sarcophaga bullata, assembly GCA_005959815.1. Classification (NCBI taxonomy): domain Eukaryota; kingdom Metazoa; phylum Arthropoda; class Insecta; order Diptera; family Sarcophagidae; genus Sarcophaga; species Sarcophaga bullata. Next base: position 295 of record QOCX01004485.1, on the reverse strand, counting down.
GTCATGCATTGATATTGCAGGTCTGAATCAATCCATCGGAAGCTCCGAGTAGTTGCTGAACAAGAGGGAAAATGGAAAACTGTAGTATCAGAATGGGCCCTATGTGTGGCCTTAGTGTGTCCGCTCATACTTCTTGAGTGGACAGCCAGTTCTGCTTGCCTACCTGTTATATTGTTAGTTCTTAAATTGCTTTCTTCATTTTGAGCAAGTATCTTATTCAGGTGAAGTCTGTTATAATCCTTTAAAGTAGTTGCAATGAAAATTCTTTCAAACCTTTGCCATTTTTTCTAGTTAA
>QOCX01004484.1:0-14654 GCA_005959815.1 Sarcophaga bullata | reverse complement strand
TAAATTCCGTCCTTTTAAAACAATAATTTACTCGCAAAAATTTATATATACATACATACATACATACATGCATAACTCGTCATTACAATGCTTTAGTTAGGATTACGACATTGCTTTTCACAGCACTTGTGTTGTGTGGTTAATTTTTATACATGAGTGCCGGGGACTAGAGTTTATAGTTAACGAACGAAAATTCTTGAGCGACTTTTTCATGGACTTTATTTTACACTCAGAGGTTTTGTCAGAAATCTGTTTTTTCATATTTCGTTTTGTTGGAGATTTAGGGTTTGAACCGCGAGCCAACAAGCTACTTGCTAGACTACGGCGACTTCACGTAAAAATATTAACGCTATAATTTACATTTTTAATTTGAGCTGAATTAGAACGCAATACATGTGATTTTAAGAATTATGTATGTATGTAATTTGCTTAATATTATTATGTATAAATAGATTGTTTAATTTTATGAAAATGAAGTAATCCTTTGAGTAAAAAGCCGTTATTATGGATTGCCAACAGTTTAGATACTATTTCCTTTTTAATATTCTTTTTTGTTAATAGAATATTAGAACAATTTTGGTTCTGTTTATGGTTATTTTCAATTAACTTTTCTTGTCTTCAAAGGACCATTCGTGGTCCTTCCCTAACAACTTTCGAAACTACAGTATGAGATGAGTAATACCTGTTTTAGATGACTAGGAATGGGCTGGCAAATAGATAATCAAAAAATAATTTAGAAATAGTGTTCCTTTAGATATGCTACTAGATGGACTGATTCATGGATTTAATTCTAGTTAATCGCAAAAGGGATCTGGTTCGATTTATAGACATTAATTTGTTCAAGGGGGTGTAATATATGCATGCATATCCATTGAATTTGATGGAATTTATACCCTGTTTGTGTACGACCTACGACGAATATATGTATGTACGGTTTGTATGTAAATGGAAGGTGAATTACATGATTACGCTTTACTACTGTACGATAGATTATAGTCTCCGTTATACATATTTGATATAAAACCATAATACTTAACTAACTTTTAATAAGATTTGATAGCCTAGTGTGAATTGCGCTAGACTATTTATTAGTTTGAGTTCGAGGGCTTGATTTCCATCAGTGACACTTGTCCGTTAGACTTCACCGAGCATTTGGTCTTTGACATTCTGCTCGTAATAATTACCATATAATTTGTAATTGTGTTCTACTAATACAACAATAAACAAAAGAAGATTAATAAACTTACTCGTGAAAGTGGATCAAATGAAATCATTTTAGTTTGTTTTTTTTTTTCAATTTAATCTATTGCAAGAATTATGATAAGAATTATATTGTTACATGAAATAAGATGATGAAATAATAATGGTATTTACTTGTTTTTTCATGGCTTCGTTACAGATATGCGGCATATTACTGATAATATTTGGAGCTCTATTGTTCAGCAATGTTCATACAGTCGAAGACTTTGCGGAGGCTCTTAAGTCCCAACAAGTGCCAATTACAATGATTGTTCTTGGCATCGTTATATTAATGATTTCTTTCTTTGGTTGTTGTGGAGCTATTAGGGAAAGCTATTGCATGTCCATGACTGTAAGTACATAGGAAGAAATGATAAATTTACCTCAACTGGATCAGTAAGTGACTAAATCTTGATTTCAGTACTCGATTTTGCTGTTTGTTCTTATGATTGGCCAGTTGGTATTGGTTACTTATATGTGGCTGCAAAAGTCCAATTATTTAATAATTATGGGTGACATAGTAGAAAAGGCCTGGCAGCAAAGAACAACTTCCGCTGATTACATGGATGCAATCCAAATAAGTGTAAGTAAATCCATGTGGGTGTCTTAAAATAATTTTGAAATGAGCAATATTCCATTATTTGCACTGTACTTATAGATGGAATGCTGTGGCCGTCAGAGTTACTTGGACTATAGTTTCAAGGCTATTACCCAACCTCGTGCTGCAAAAATCCACAGGACTGTCGTTACGAAACTGTTTTCAAAATTGGCTGCAAAGAAGCTTTTGTCCATTATTGGGATGTAAATGCTGATATAATTAAATATGCCGGTTTGGGTGTTGCTGCCATTGAGGTAAGTAGTATTCCTGCAGTTTCATTTTCATTTATTTGTAACACTTTTCATTACAGTTTGTCGGATTTGTTTTCGCTTGCTGCTTAGCAAACAACATCCGCAACTATAAACGTCGCTCGGCCTATTAAGCTCAATTGTCTTAGTAGTTGTGTACAGTAATCGTAAAAACTAATGTAACGATGAATCCAGAATACAGTAGTTATTTTTCGAATATCTTTGTTTTCATATTATAATCATATTTCTTTAATTTTAAATCTATCAATACTTGTTAATGCAACTAAAATCTTAACATGACATCTTTTTTTAAATCTTTAAGTTTATCTAATAATCGTGTACAAATTAATAAGAAATGATTTCAATAATCATAGTATGAATGATATTTTAAATAAATACAAATAAAACTTAACACATCTGTTGTATAATATTGAAAAAATATTTTGTTATCGAATTTTCATTGAAAAATTAAACTTTTCCTAGAATGTACTTAAAGTTCCAAATAATTAAATTATATTTGATAAGATTAAAACGAATTTATGATTGTTTGGACTAGAACGATAATTCAAAAACTTTTAATATTAAAATTCTTAATTAATTTTTAAGATATTAATTTTAAAAACATTGCTTGTCTGCAAAGTCATTGGTTTAGTAATATGGAGATGAATATCGAAGTTCGTGGAATGATGTGACAATATCCAATATTTGTTTACGTCAGTAAAAATTATTTGGGAAACTATGTCTGTCGTATAATATATGATTTAATGTTTACGTAGACATCCAAAGCTCATTAGAAAATGGATTCTCGAAAGTATCCTGTTAGTTCTTCTTTATTCATGTCTAAAGTAATTTTTTTTATAATTATTGGTTGATCTAGAGAACAACTATTTGTGATTTCAATAAAATGACATACGACTGATTTAATGACAAGTTCATCTGAGGGTAATGTTAACTGGTTAGCTTATCCTTGTGGGGTTTTCAAAGCCAATATAATATATTGGCAATATAACTCATGCCATTCATGCTAAATTATATACTAAAGTCATGAAAAATTGTACAATTCGGATGCGCTCCGCTTGGAGAAACCGTGACGGCTACACACCATACAGGCATCAAGTGTGTGTGAAATATCATCGATATTTTATATTCATTTAAAAAACCTATTATAGGTTATGTTGACATGGTTTATATAAATATACAATACATACATGTAAATATAGTAGGAAAGAAATTAACACATGGGCTTATAAGATGCTGGACAGCAAACTATCCTTGCGTATGACCTCCGTTGACGATATGGGAATCCACAACGAAGCTTCTCACTTATGCTGAAACAATAGAAAAAGGTTATGGGAGAGCAATTTGGATAGGTACATATAGTATGTTGAAATTGCAGGGGAATGAGGGAAACTGTTTATGATGTCAAATTAAGTAATCAGTGTGTACAGTGTGTTGCTTAGAAGTTGTTTTCTTTTCAACAAGTAACAATAGAAATCTGATGGATAACAGAATACTATCAATAGAAACTCTTGGAAGTGTAATACACTTGCTGTGAAGAACTCACTGGTTCGTGCTTCGGAGATATTTCCGAAAACACCGTTCTCAGGTATAAATTAGTCAGTAATTATTCAGGTTCTTTGAAATCCAAGTGAGGTAAAGCGTCTGACGCTAAGGCCAAAGATTTTAGGCCAATCGTATATGCTAAAATACGTACTCTTTCGCGTGCATTTAATCTAGGTATTCTTTCAGTGTCCAGAATACTGACCTGAGTACCGAAGCTGATACAGTTAGCCATAAGACCTATATATTACAAGAAATATTCAATATTTTAAATTGGAATTGGTAAGATAACCTCGTATCAATTTAGCGGTAGTCACATTTCTTAAAATTGCTAAGTGTACCTTAGGTGTAGCGTCGAGTACAAATAATACAAGACAATGTCAGTAAATTATCTAAAATTGAAAATATACATCAGCTGTCATAGGAAATACGATTGAGAATACCAAAGGTCTAGAATGACTCAAATAACGTAATAAACCCTCGTTGCACAAAGAATACTGCTGATAATATCAGAGATATAAATTTTTCTATTACGAAAGTTTTTAATTAAGAAACTCAAATCAACTAAAGAAATTAAAAAAAAATTAAATTCGATTTTTCATTTTCACTTCCATTTTACGACCTGAATACTCTACCAAAAATGCTAGTCGTATTAAGTGGTGGTTTTCAAATCTGTAGGTTTATTACCAAAGAAGGTATACAAACTGTTCTACTATTTGTATAGGCGTTAAGGAGCTAAGTGGGGTTTAGGTAACATTCATCTATAAATAATGTCATCCTTGAATTATGAATTATTGGCTTCATGGATGGATAATTTCGACAGTATTATAGTCTCTTATTTTTAAAAATCCGAAAAATATAACGGAAATGTTAGGGTTTTTAATTAAAGACTAAGTAGTAGTACATCAGGACGCTACTATCTAGATTAAGTTAAATTAAACATCTTGCATGGGTTAAATTTATAGTGTTAGAAATAACGAAATAACTAAGACTTTATAAATCAAAGAACAAAGCTATCAAGCCTCCATGGACTGTCCTGATCAACATTAAAAAAAAGTGCAAATAAACTTTTTACAATACATAATTGGCCATTACAACCCTTCAGTCAGGATTACGGCCTAGCTTCTCACACCACTTATGTTGTGTGTGTCAATTTTATACATGAGTGGCGGTCCTACAGTTTAAAGTCGATTCCGAACGACAGATGTTTGAGAAACTTTTCATGGCAATTTTATTTACTCTCAGATTTTTTGCCAGAAATCTGCTGAGAGGAAGCGCCGAAGAATATATTTTCTACATTTTCGTTTTTGATGTCTGAACGGGGATTCGAACTCTGGCCTTTCGTCTAATAAGCCAACACACTACCTACTAGAATTCGAACCTAGGCCTTTCGACTAATAAGTCAACACACTACCTACTAGACAACAGCTACTTCTTTTTAAAAAATTTAAAATTATTTTCAATTGTTTTTGCTTTATTAATGTTTAAAAAACAAAAAATTTTATATTATGCCAATAAAGAATTGATCATAATATAATTTGAAGGTAATTTGTAAATTTAATTTAAATAGACGTTAAAGCCTTAGTCTTCGTTATATAATCGCTGAAGCATATCCTGTGAAATTTTCAGTTTACTTAGAAAATATTGGTTAAAAAATTACAAAATTAATATGTAATTAGAGAAGGGAATTATGTAGACATATGTATACAAATGATATTTTATTATTATTTTTTGTTCCTTTCTTTCAGTGTTTTTTTTCGTTTTGAAGAGAAAAATCAAAAGCCTATTAACAAATATAATCAGTATATTGAAACCGGGGGTTTTTGCAACGTTTTACTTACCAATATTGGCTAAAAATATCTGCAAATATTTATTATCACAAATTGTTTGTTGTTTCATTAGCAGTATCTTCAAAGTAATTAAATTTGATTTGATGCATAAAATTAAAAAGAAAAAATAATAGTTTATCGTATCCGACCATTAGCTTACTGATGAATTTATAACAATTCCTAAAAAGGAGTTAATGAATGGATGAAGCGTCAACGATGACAAACAAATTGGTATTACGTACAGATTTAACATTTCTCATTTGCATAAAATTTATCGAAAATATGATTTTGACATCTTGGCAATTGAAATGTATGTAAATAAGCTATTGAAAAATTAATTAATTAATTTAGCTCAGGTTTCTTCCCCCACATAGTGTTTGACAGAACAATTGAAACTTTTTAAAAAAATCATTTTTGTGTTCTAATCGAGCGTAAATTTAAAAATCTTCTTGAGAAATCGGCAAAATGTTTGTGCAATTTAATAGCCTATGTAGTCCAAGTCATTAACATGTATTTCCAAGCAAGCATACACAGTATATATGAATAAATTCACAGATTGATGAGTGCTCTGATCGTTTACTGATGTTTCTCAGGCATTTATTTAATTATGGTACGAAGGCTTCATACATAAACCGAGATAAAATTAACACTTGCTATCTCTCACCTATTGCAAACGTACATAACCGATTAGAAATTTACAATTTAGAATATTTACAATTTAGAGATTAAATAACTGACTTTCATACAATTAAAGCCTTAATACCGCCGGAAAATATCTTATACCTCAGATATGCCAATATGTAGTTGCATCAATATCCCGACATTCCCTGATTGTATGATATTTTTTAGCATCGAGACGCGTTAGAGGCAACTCGTTATTTTCAGAACCATGTAAGTGATTTTACGTTGCTGAGACAATGTATAATTAAGGTTAACGCATCGTAATACTTCGTTAAGAGTGATGCACTTTAAATAATAATAATCTGATGTTATATATTTGCGAATACGGCGTAAGCACCGACTAACGTAAGTTATTAAATATAATTACTTAGCTTGATTGCATTCTAATTTATTTTCTAAATATTATTTTTATTTTTTGAGACCAATTTGGCGGTACTCAGTACAGTGCCTCAGCTTGGGACGTATACAATTTTTAAAAATTCAAAACATCATTCAAAACGCTGTAAATGAGTTTTCAAATAAAAATTTTAATAAAATTGCCAACTTTTCCAGAGCCCTGTGTGATTTAACAAGACAGACTTAATAAATCCCAACTAATTTAACAGCCATCAACAAGATGGCCATCAACTTTTAAAGTTCGGGACTCAGGATTAAGTTTCTTTTTTGGCAATATTAATTTCGATTTTTTAAAAATATATTTTTTAAACATTTTTTTAATATTTATATGTCAAATATAAAATGTATGTATGTATTATTCAGACATTGGACAGCGGGCAATAACTTTCTTTGGAATTCATTACATACGGGAACAAAACTACTAAGCAATGCTTTACAATTGAAAAGTGCTCATTTCCAATAGGAGTTTTCATTCCAATAAACTTATTAAACATATTGTTATTTTAATTATTGTTTTAATATAATCGTTTTTATTATTTTTATATATTTATTTCATACTTTTATTTTTATTATTATTGCGGTTTTAAATTTTATTTATTTATTTATAATTGTGCACATAAAACAAGTTCTGTACTATAATTATGAGACCATAGATCTTGTTGTTTACGCCATCAAATAAATAAATAAATAAATAAATAAATAAATAAATAAATAAAAAATAATTAATAAGCAAATGTTAAAAGATACCATAATTGAATATCTGGTCTTTTCAAAAAATTATTTAGAAAAAGTTGTTGCTGCCATGGAAGAATGTCAAAACTGTCATTAAAAATAAATTTCGAGCAATTCAATGTAAATGTTTCCATCCACAATAGAACTAATATTTAATAATACCAGTATTAATATAACTTTTTTATTTTTCTTTATAATTTATTATAATAAATATTACCATATTTATTTATGTGATGATTAAAGGCTTAAAAATTTATTGTTATTTATAATAATACTATTAGTGATAACGGAATTATTAACAAAAGATAACTCAACTATTTTATTGAAAATAAATTTTTTAATTATGTTTTGCTCATTTCATTTTTAGTATTTTATTTAACGATTATGATTGAACTGATTTTAATATTTATTTAATAATTTATTATTTATACTCGACCTGGCATAATAACAATAATTTGACACAAAAGTTTGCAATATATAATTAAAATAAATTAACTCTGCTATATGAAAGGACCCAAATATTTTAAAATTAATTAAAATTAAATACAAATTATTCAATTACAAAAATAATAAAAATAATAATCGATTTAATAGATGTGGGCCAGTACAACGATTTAAAGATATCTTCTTCCATTCTAGATCTACCAATCTAAATTTTGTCAGAAAGATAACCACCGCTGCAAGAATAAATTATTTTATAGATGATTTATATTTCTTATTCTTATAAGTAGTCTAGTAGATAGTATTTTGGCTTATTAGACGAAAGGCCAGGGTTCGAATCGACGGTCAGACATCAAAAACGAAATATGAAAAAAAAATTTCTTCGGCGGCTTCCTCTCAGCAGATTTCTAGCAAAAACTCTGGGAGTAAATAAAATTCCCATGAAAACTTTCTCAAAAATCTGTCGTTCGGAGTCGACTTTAAACTATAGGTCCCGCCACTCATGTTTAAAATTAACACACACTACATAAGTGGAAGCTAGTTAGAAGCTAGGCCGTAATCCTGACTGAAGGGTTGTAATGGCCAATTATGTATGTATGTATATTTCTTATTTCTTTTATTTTTATTTTTACTTAGTTTTCAAGAAGAATATCAAAAATATTATTTGGAAATTTTTTTACATTTCTGAACCTTCTAAGGCCGTATTTTATCGAAATTGCGTGCTATCTGCGTCAAATTTTGCAAATAGCTTGCATCCCTAAAGCATGGTTGGAAGTACATATACATACACAGGTATGTATAACAAGTCATTGCCAGTAATAGTAGTAGTAATCAGAGACATACATACATGCACATATATTTCACCACTTAAGGAGAGTGTCCGAAAAAATATGACAATATTTCGAAATTTTTTGTAATTATTTTTCTTTATGAATGTATTTTTTTTAAATGTGTAGTATCTTTTGACGCTCACTGTATGGGTGGCTGCTATTCCTAGAGAACGAATTCTTAACAGACAATATTGATTAAGCGTACAATGAGAGTCCGTCTGTTTATGAGTAATGCAACTATGAATAATGCAGTAGAACAATCCCTTGTTTATCTGGCAAATACTTGATCAATAAAACTGAAACAAAGCATAGATATCATACGAAATTGGAACGGCTCCATGTTCCTTAAAGCTGGATTTACTCATGGTTTCGGAACAACATGTTTGTTCCTAAGCAATTTCAATTTTTTGAGAGTTTGTTCTGAAACGATTCACCCACTTCGAACAATTGTTCTGGAAAAACAAGACGTCGTATTAGTTTTACTATTTTATCAATTTTCTATCATTCTATTTTTTCTAATTTCTAATTTGCTTATATTTCTATTTTTTCTAATTTGCTTATAAAATTGAAGTATCTGGCAGCACTGTTCAATTGTTTCGGAACAAAAATTAAAATTAAACCAATTCAAGCTGAAATTGTTCCGAACAAAATTTGCTCTCTTCCTCTCTCTCTCACAAAAAGAGAAATGTCAATGAAACGTGAATGGGTGAATCCAGCTTAAAGGCACAAAAAGGAACAAATTTAATGCGATTGATAGTAACAAATTAATGCATAAAAAGACAATTACATAATTACAGACATACATGCACAATTGGTTAGTACAATCCTTCGGTTAGTATTACGACCTACCTAGCTTCTTATATAGCTTATGTTGTATGGGTTAAAGTTTGAGAAACGTTTCATGGCATGTTTATTTACTCCCAGGGTTTCTGCTGAGAGAATGTCCAATTGTCTATGTCTAAGTTTGAACCCTCAATAATAAGCCAACACCTTACCTATCTAGATTGCCCATTAATAAGTGTTTAAGTCTAGAGATTGTGTATTCGATTTCTACCAGACACTATAGTTCTTTACATTATACCGTGTATACCGAGAGGATTCTTAAATAATTATAATGTTATAATAATTTATATTGTTTCTATTGTGATATCTATATTCTTCCAAAATAACCAAATTAATAAAAATAATATCGAAAAATTGAACATTTTTTAATCATTTGATTTCAAGATGATCCGCAATTTAAAACTTTTCGTTATTGTGACTCATCATTTATAGGCACGAACCTTAGTTTGAATTTTATGGCAACTGGTTGTTTTCAATAATAAATGTACGTACATATTTATATGTATAGGTAATGTATATATATACATAGAATTGCAAAAGTACTTTCAGAATGAAATAGTATTTTATCAATATTTCTGTTTGTTTGTGTATGTATTACAATTACAATACAAAGAATGTTTTTGATTTTAATTTATTTATAAACAAAACATCTTCCTACTCTTTCTAACTCTCGAAGGTAACAGAAGATGTAAGTCAATAAATAGACTTTTTGTATATTTTTTTTACCTTTTTATCATAAAAAAATACACCGATAAGATATAGATAGTAGTTCACCGTAATATTTATCTATGAAACTTCAACTAATTTTAAGTACTTCCTATTAAAAAGCCTTGCACGCAATTATTTCAATTATTCGAACAATTGTAATCGAAGCGCACGAAACGATCGTACTTCCACGTGATTAACGAATATAATACAATAAATAAAAATAAAATATTAATAATAACAATAAAAATTAAATAAAAAAATGAAACCTAGTGCAAGTGTTTCTCTCTTTTTTTTTTTTGAATTAAATTATTTTTTATTACTTACCTGTCCTCCATTGTAAAAAAAATATAAATAAAAGCAAAATGAATATGCATGGCGAATATAGTTAAATATATTTTATATATTTTCAATTTAATCTTTGTGGTAAGTGAATTCTATTGTAAACGATTAAATGCAATCTTTTTATCATTAACGATCTTAGACAAGGTGACCTACCGGGAACACCAATTGTTCAGTTAAAAATAAGAACAATAACAAAAAAAAATATTTTGAAATGTCGAAATATGGTAGAAAACAATGAAATAAAACATTATGAAGTTATTGGCCAATAGATAATTTCAGAGAAAAAATCGATGTATACTAGCAAGCAAAAGTGTACAAATAAAAAATTGAATAGATATGTGATACAATTTATAAGGAAAGTAACGGAAAATCATACGGAAGAATAGTGAAATTCTTGAATTTTGCTTATAGAATTGTCCAAAGTTTTCGAAAAATAATAAAATTCAACTTTACATGACATGTGGTCGATTACGGTTACTTATTAACGCCGATGGTTCTCACAGTGAACAGTTAAGGAAAAATAGTGACACTAAAATCCTAGTCGCCGTAGTCTAGTAAATAGCGTGTTGGCTTATTAGACGTGAAGCCTCGGTTCTAACACCAGGTCAGACATCTCCAACTAAACAAAATATGAAAAAATATTTGTTTCTTTGCTGATTTCTGGCAAAAACTCTGAGTATAAAATAAAAAATTTCTTTGAAAAGTTTGTCAAAAATCTATCGTGTGGGGTCGACTTTAAATTATAGGTCCCGCCACTCATGTATAAAATTAACACACAACATAAGTGATATGAAACACTAGGTAGTAATTGTGACCAAAGGGTTGTAAAGGCCAATTATGTATGTATAAGTATGTAAAACCTTAATATTATCGACTGAACTGTGCCTAGACGATTATGTAATATCGGTTTGGTTTTTGAGTAAAAAAAAAAGAAAAAAAAATATCGATATACATTATAAATATTACTGAATTCTTTTATAGGTTAAACATATGTATTCATTGTTTGCAAGACATTTCACTTTTGCACTCTAGTGTACGTATATGCATGAGTCATTAAAAGAATTTTTTTCACTTCTTTTTTTGTTGTATTAAGCCAATAAATATTGGCAATAATATCGGTAATAAAATCTTTTGCTATGTTATGAAAAGTAAATAAAGTACATGCGTTTAGGTAGGTAGTACTAGGAAAAACTTCGATTTATTTTGTTGGTCATGCGAATTGAAATCCTCTTCAACTTAATTTTATAAAATTATTCCATTGAAGAAAAACTGTGTTATCTTACAAAGTAGATTACTTAGGTGGGTACATAAGTAGACTTAGCCTTCATTATGATCTTTCTAGATAATATATATTTTAAATCGGATTTAGGTGCTATTGCATCTGAAGTGCTAACATAAATTTTAATTTCCAGACACCGGATATAGTTTAACTTTGCTAGTTGCATTCGTTAAGTTTGGTCCATTTAGGAATACACTTACGTGTAAGATAAGAAAATTTACTGAAAATAAAAAGGGTAAATAAATAAATAAATTTTTAATTGTAGCAAGGATGCTTAGTCATTTTATGACTACATGCACATAGATGGGCCATAAACAAAAAAGAGAATGAATGTCTTCAAAAATTGTTTTTTGATTTTTTTCAGATATGCGGTATTTTGCTTATTGTCTTGGGTTCACTTATGATCAGTAATCTTGGAGATTTTTTATCCTTTAATGCTGCTATTAATGCCAACACAGTACCTATTCTGATCATTATTTTAGGCTGCATTGTCTTTATCATATCTTTCTTTGGTTGTTGCGGTGCTATTCGAGAGAGTGTTTGCTGTACAGCAACGGTAAGTCCATTTTATTGCCTTGTGCCGCATTTAATTTAAATAAAATAATTTTTTTTCTTTTTTAATTTTTCAATCAACTTAGTATGCGGTCTTTATGTTTATATTGTTCGTGTTACAATTAGCTTTAGTGATATGGGCTTTCGTTAAGTATTCCGATTTTCTTGATGCTGATGAACGATGCTGTAAATTTGGCATGGGAAAAGAACGATGAGGCAAATGGTTATCCCATGAATAGTTTGCAAATTGGGGTAAACAGTTGTATTGAATTTTTTATTTTTGTTTTTGTATTAAATACCACAATTTTTACATTAATTTAGTTTAAATGCTGTGGCCTTTCTGGCTATATGGATTATAGCGGCATAACCTTCCTGTTCCACCATCTTGCTGTGGTTTGATGTCAGGCACTTGTCCGGCAAGTGAGTACGAGTCAAAACCCGGCTGCCGTAAGGAATTCAATGATTTCTGGTCATCAAATTTGGATATCATACGTTATGCTGGCATAGTTGTGGCTTTAGTAGAACTTGTAGCGTTCTCATTTGCCTGTTGCCTAGCCAGTAATATACGTAAATCGAGTAACAGAATGAAAAATTAGTCACATATTGTTCATCTTTTTCATTGTTACCATCTATCCATTTAATTCATAATTTTTTTTTAATTTATAAAATAAGAAAATGAAGTGAAAAATAAAATTATACTTTTGTTTTTTTTTCTTTTGCATGTTGCAAGTTGCATGTTGCAAGTTGCATGTTACTAGTTGGTGTTGCATGTTGCAACTTTCATGTTGCATGTTGATAATTGATGTTGCATGTTGCATGTTACATGTTGCATGTTTAATGTTGTAAATTGCATGCTGCTATTTAATGTTGCATGTTACATGTTGCATGTTGCATGTTGTATGTAGCATGTTGCATGTCGACGATACGACGATACGACGATACGTCGATACGACGATACGACGATACCACGATACAATGATACGACGATACGATGATACGACGATACGACGATACGACGATACGACGATACGATGATACGACGATACGACGATACGACAATACGACTTAGTTTCTTAGTTTCTTAGTTTCAATATTCAAAGCTTAGAGCAAGTATTACTTGGTGGAGATTTGATAGGTTATAAGTGGCTAGTTGGAGAATGGTGTTAAAGCACTGTATCACAATCGTTTTTTGTACCTTAGTTAATATGTCATATCTTAAATTGAATAAGCTCGTTTTTTATTACAGTGGAGGTCTTATAATTAGCACACTTACCCACCAAAGAGTATGAGTAAATTTTTTCTGTCACATCATTGTGATTAATAAAACCTAAATAAATAATACATCGACAACAATTTTTTACATTAGCTTTCATTTCCTCAGTGAGATTAAAAGGTTTAACTAGAAAACATAATTTCGTATTAATTCCATTCCAATATTGTCCACTAATATTGTCTATAAAAATATCACAAAACGGCTGCTGTCATTACATGAAAGCTACGAACAAACAACACTACAAGTACTGCAGATCGCCTAATAATTACTCGTGCGAAGGAGAATACCTTTACAATATTGTCAGAAATGCGAAAACTTATTATGGTAGACCACTACATATTAAATTTAACAAAAATCATTCGTCGCAGAGTAAACGCAACCAAGTGAATTGGGTATACAGCGAAACACAAACTCATGGTAACAAAAATAATTTTCTGATGCCAATTCAATTCGTGCAAAAGTCTTGAGACACAAAAGCTGTGGAAAATGATTCGAGAAGGCATATAATGGTATACAACATGCAATACGGAAATTTATAGTCGGATATTAAAGAGAAGAAGTGCCTTCCGAAAAATATTCAAAAGTACTAAGCCCAAATGATAATTTTGTCCATTTTTAATGGCGGTGTGCTAACTATGTGAGAAAGGAATTTTTTCTTTTATAATTTAAAGTACATACATACATAATTGGCCATTACAACCCTTCAGTCAGGATTACGGCCTAGCTTCTCACACCACTTATGTTGTGTGTGCTAATTTTATACATGAGTGGCGGGACCTACAGTTTAAAGTCGACTCCGAACGACAGATTTTTTTGAGAAACTTTTCATGGCAATTTTATTTACTCTCAGAGCTTTTGCCAGAAATCTGCTGAGAGGAAGTCGCCGAAGAAATATTTTTTTCATATTTCGTTTTTGATGTCTGACCGGGGATTCGAACCCTGGCCTTTCGTCTAATAAGCCAACACACTACCTACTAGACTACGGCGACTTATAATTTAAAGTGTAATTTGTTTTTAAATTATTTTATTGAAGCTCCCTTTACTCTATACATAGCTTAATTATATCCCATAGTATATTTAACTGTTCTTAATCGTAGATCGAA
>QOCX01004483.1:3013-14655 GCA_005959815.1 Sarcophaga bullata | reverse complement strand
GGCGGGGCATATAGCTTAAAGTCGGCTCTGAACGACAGATTTTTGATAAAATTTTCTTTACAATTTTATTTGCTCTCTTCGTTTTTTACCAATAATCTGTTAAGAGGAAGTTATATTTCGTTTCAGTGGCAGATGTCCTTCTAGAATTTCAAAATAAGGAATCGCATTGCCTAAAACATTAAAAGTTTCCATTCATTCCCACATTAATCGAACTGCAGGAGTTAGTTAACATCATTCTGCATAGATTTATCTGTTTCGTTGGAATACTAGCTCAGATACTGCTGAGACACAAACACGATACGGTTATGTTATGATCGCCTTGTAGTCAGACGTCGCCCCGCCCCATTACGTCACGGCGGTGGCCCAACATCTTTGGCTTCTTTACACACATAGTGACACGAACATCAACAATTTCATTAAAAAGAGCATAAAATTGCATTCAATTGCTTGTCAGCTTCTAAAGGAGAAGGTATAATTGGTCGCTTTTTTCAGCTTTCAATGTATACACCCAAAAAAATGGATTACAGTAGGATTCAGCCGTATTTTTCAATGAGATTCGCCAATAACAATGAGAAATGATCTCCTGTTTTGAAGGAATATTTGTCAACGCAGTCTTTAGTGATTTGGCACATATTTTCTATATTTTCCGCTACATATACACATTATTAGGTTACACTTAAAAATTTTACTAACAATTTTCCTCTGGGTTAACACCAGAGATCAGCAATGAATCACTTTTTCGCTACTCATAAGTACTCCATGGAATTTTGAGTACGAGTGAGTCATCAACATTGAAATTTAACTACTTTGATTCATTCGTACTCACTATATCGTTGATTTATAAGTACAAGTTGCAATGAGTATGATTACAACATTGACATCAAACTCATTACCATTCGAAATGTGTTTGATTCATACTCCTACTCATTTAGATTCATAAATTTAGAAGAATACTTACAATACTCATAAATGATTCGATAGATTCGCAATCATTCATCAAAATTTACAGTCTTAGTTATTGTTGCCTTTGCAACAAAAGAAAAAACGACACACAAGCAAAGAACACAGAACAGCAAACAGAGCAAACACACAACCTTCTAGTGAGTATTGTAGTGTTCGTACTCGAATCATACTTATTTTGTGATCTTTGTATGTGTTGAGTCATGGAGAGTCGAAATCAATAACATCATGCATAGTGTTAAGTATGAGTATGATGAGTACTTCAAACTTTGAATATGAGTAGTATGAGTATGATATTAACGATGTCAGGAATTATGAGTATGATTCGAATCTACTCATCTTTTTGAATACTCATTACTGATCTCTGGTTAACACATGTCTCTCACAAATACACTTACATTTGTGCTCTTTGTGCCGACGTCTGCTTATAGTCAAACAAACAACGGCAAAATTGCTTTGATCAATTATTTACTTGAGCTATGCTACTTTGTTGTTTATATAAGTAAAGTGGGAAACAGAATAAACGCTGTAGTATAATGTAATGGGCAGCACTGCAAGCTTTTAAAGTTTAAAAACAACAATTCAAATTGGTGTCAAAAGAATACGTAGTTATAGTATTCGCTGTAGTGCTGAAGCTGAAGTAAAAAATTAAAATTTTTTAAATTTGTCGAGCAACAAAATATAAATTGTAAAGAGGGTTTCCATGATTTTGAAACACAAAAATTTAATGTTCACATACATAATTGGACATTACAACCCTTCAGTCAGGATTACGGCCTAGCTCCACACTTATGTTGTGTGCGTTAATCTTTATACATAAGTGGCGGGACCTACAGTTTAAAGTCGACTCGAAGACAGATTTTTTTTTGAGAAAACTTTTCATGGCAATTTTATTTACTCTCAGAGTTTTTGCCAGAAATCTGCTGAGAGGATTCGCCGAAGAAATATTTTTTTATTTCGTTTTGATATGTCTGACCGGGATTCGAACCCTGGCCTTGTTAAAATAAGCCAACACAACTACCTACTAGACTACGGCGACTGTTGCTGTAGAGAAATACTCGTATGTAGTTGAAATGAATTGTGTTAAGAACCTAATATCTGTATTATACGGTAAATTTTGAAAAGTTTGTTTGGCAACATTGTATCACTATTCTGTTCACATGTTTTACTGTTACGCTTCTCACAACTCTTAAGCTTAGGCCACGTCCAACTATTTATTCTGTTTCTGGCCTTAATGTTTGCTTTTTACTCACTGTGCAGGTCAACAATATTTTTTTTTCTTAATATTCACTTTGTGGAATTTTCACGCTTAAATTGATTTCTTTTCATGGAAACTAAGGTGTCTGTAAGTACAAAATAATATTGAAGTATTAAAATATTCATTTTATTCCTTTCTCTTCTTCTTTTCTTTTTCCAATAAACTTTTGCTGCTAAAGTCAGTGGTATGTCAATAATTCTATAATATTTTAACGATTTTTATTATTATTCCATTCGTAGACAATAAGTTGGCAGTTATATTGGAAAAATATTGTGTATAGAAAAAAAGAAAATGGAAATGAAATTAATAAGAAACAACGTAAAAAATAAATAATAAATTCGAATTAATTTTGTTTTATTATAATATTGCCTGTGGGTAGTAGTATCTTCATAAAAAATAGATTTTTAAAGCTTCATTAAGAATTTTCCATTAAAAGCGAATAAAACTAGAATAACCTTTAGGCTCTAAACGATCTATAATAACTTAACTGCTGGAAAATGTTTTTTATAACAAAACAAAACAATTTATTGTCTTTGGCTTGTGTGTATGTATATTTATAATACAGTCAGGTAGGTATGTCGCATAAATCGAATGCGTAAAAAGCCAGAAAATGTCAATGTATAGTTAAACGTTTAATAATATTGATAGTATAACACAAAAAACCGTTACATAAATGGCATCATTTGTTTATTCATGGCTTAATACACATAATTCACCATATGCCCTTTGCCCTAGAATTACGACCTAGCTTCTCCACTTATTTTGTGTGTGTATTAATTTTAAATGTGTGTGAAGATAAATTTGAAATTGAAAATCCAAGACGCAATCCACAAATTTTAGCAGCGCCACATTTAGCATTAACAGAGCAAAATTTTCTCTTAACAGAGCAAAATTTTTGCCCTTAACAGAGCACTGTTAGAGGTTTAACAGTATCCATCTGAATTAGGTCACTTGCTTAGGAGCTATTTTCAGGGCTAACACTATGTCTAGGAGTACCATATCATATTCGAAGGAAGGTTCCAAGGCCTTTTTATATAATCAGCAAAATAGTGCCATATGAAGTGATATGGTATTATGAAAATGCTTTGAAATATCAATTCTTTTCATTGAAATTCTCTAGAAGACTCAGTGGGCCATTTTGGAAGATATAAGTAAATAGTATTACCATGCAGACTATATGTACAGTGGTAGTGCTCAGAGTGCCCTTTTCCAATCGAGTAGTGGGAATCGCTGAAAAAATTTTGTGAGTCAGATATCAATTTTAAAAAAAATCAATTTTCGACAAAATCGTATGAATTCTCTAAGAAGAATTCAGTGATGGCATCTTTAGAAGATATAAGAAATAGTACACAACGAGCTATAATAGATATGATAGTCATTGGCATAATTTCGTCTCATTCCCACCACCATCCTTGTTCTTTCAACATTACTGTTTTGCAAATATAACTGTCCTAATGAGATGTAACTTCATGTCAATAGTCTGCATTAATTGGCAAGTAGAAGATTAAACTACTGTATTGCCCACTGTTAAACAGGTTACACGTGCTTGTTAAGGGCAAATTTTGCTTGTTAAGAAAAGTTTTGGCCTCCTGTTAAAGGCAATGTGGGGCTGCTAAAATTTATGGATTGCGTCTTGGATTTTCAAATTGACTTTAACTTCACACACATTAACTTTTAAACTAAGTTAGAGAGACCTAGAGTATAAACTCGCTTCGAACTACAGATTTTTCGCCACGAACTACAGATTTTTCAGCAACTGTACTTACAGAAAGACGTCATGCATGACTGATATGCTATTTGATCGCTTTAAAAAGTTATCGTTTTGAAAAATGGATTTATTACGACAACACCATGCACAAGAAATCATATTTGAAGCACCGGAAATGAAAAAAGTCTACGGTGTAGCAGAACATCAATTGCAACAAGGTAATCTTCTTTCATTTATGGGATCGGAAAATTTTAATCCCTTACTAGCTTTTAAAACTGGGCCAGACTATCATGGACAGCCTTTACAGACAACAATTAAGATGTCTGACATCGATATTGGGTATTTGAAGTATTATTTGAATGCTCTATCAAAATATCGTATATCGAGAGTAGAATCTCCATTGCGCCAAGGTAATACCGATTAAATTGATACACAGCAGGGATGTATTAGCCTTATTATAAAACAATATATTCAGGCCTCAACGTTAGGCTTCCGTTTTAAAACCATCATGGCTAGCGTGCTCATACACATTAGACAACAGTCGGATGAAACATCACATAAAGACCTAGAGTAAAACCTCTAAACTACATACATAATTGGCCATTACAACCCTTCAGTCAGGATTACGGCCTAGCTTCTCACACCACTTATGTTGTGTGTGTTAATTTTATACATGAGTGGCGGGACCTACAGTTTAAAGTCGACTCCGAACGACAGATTTTTTGAGAAACTTTTCATGGCAATTTTCTGTTTACTCTCAGAGTTTTTGCAGGAATTTCTGCTAAAAAGAAGCCGCCAAAGAAATATGTTTTTCAAATTTAGTTTTTGATGTCTGACCGGGGATTCGAACCCAGGCCTTTCGTCTAATAAGCCATCACACTACCCACTAGTCGACGGCGACGTTCAACCTCTAAAGTACAGTTTAAAATTGACTACGAACGACAGATTTGTTTGAAAAATTTTTCATGACAATTTTATTTACTCTCAGAGTTTTGCCCAAAATCTAAGAAATACTTTTTAACATTTCATATTGTTTAAGATGTCTTAGCTGGAGTTTGAACTGTGGCTTCACATCGAATAACACAACATATCAACTACGTGAGAACAGAGCGTAATTGTTGTTATGTTGAGCGGCTAACGATATCGAGATATGTTGATTGAATTTTTGTTTCCAAAATATAATCACCTTAGTCCCGTATTTGTCCAAAAATTCATTTTTTCTTTGTAGCGTTTGCAACATTGCATCATTAGATTGCAACCAACATCATCACTCTTACAGTAGAGGAGTAAACCTTTAAATTAGGGGCTGAACAAAAGAAACGAATTCCTTGTTGTTGTTAACGACCTAACAACATTTTTTGTCACAAATATGTCAAAGGATTCAAAATGTCCATTTCACTTCTCCTCCAATTCTTCAATTGTTTTCTTCCTCTTGTTGGCACAAGAACTAACAACAAGAAAACTTGCATAAACAACTGCAATCAGTATTATGTGTTTGCTGTTGTAGTTTTGCTTGTTGCTTTCCAATTTAAGTTGCTATTTTCGTAACCTAGCATTTACAAGCTTTCTAGGCCACAAATACAACAGTAAACAGTACTAACACCTGAGTTTTATAAAAAAAAATGCAGGCAGGCATACCCTGTTTACACCGCATAATTTTTATTTCTAATTGACATGAGTTAGGTTCATAAATAGGCTTTCTGGCTACTGTCTGTCCATCTATCGATAAAACGTAATGGCAAATATTTGTTGCATGGATACAACAAAGCATTGATGAACAAAGTAAAAGTGGCAACCATGTGTGGTATATAGTTACCGTAGCCGAGAAAGTAGCGTTTTGGCTAACTATTAAACGACAGACATACGTTTAAACAAGACAGCTAAGACAGCTTGACCCACATGAAATATTTGTTTCGGCAACTTTTTCTCAGAAATCTTTTGGCAAAAACTCTGTGAGTAAATAAAATTGCCATGAAAAGTTTCTCCAAAAAATCTATCGTTCGGCCATCGACTTTGAAATGTAGGGTTTCTACTGTTCATGAATGTAATTAACACATACAACATGGGTGGTGTCAGAAGCAAGGTTGCAATCTTATTTAAATGTGCATAGTGACCCTTTGTAATGCCACAGTGCCTTTAATTTCAGTTTCCCAATGTCTAGTTCTCAACAGATTTGTGGAATCGTTTAAACAAAACAATACTGTTCGTGTATTAAGTAAGTGGACGCAATGACCGTTTTGTAATGTCACAGTGATTCTAGGATAATAGTTCTGCACTATTCGAAGTACAGTTGGCGTAGCTCAGTTTCTCAATGTTCATGATCAACTGGCTTATACTTACTTACTTAATTGGCCATTAACAACCCAATTAATAGATTTCGACCTGCTTTAACACATCCATCCGCCTTTGCTTCTTAAATCCGATGAATTTTATTAATTGGGAAGGACAATACTTGAGCTGTCAAATTCAGTATTCTTCGGATTGGTTATGCACGTCATTATAGTTTTACGATAGAAAATCTTACAAACCAAACGAAACAATATCAACTGCGAGCAAACATTTGTTGAGAGTTAATTTTTTTTAAGAGTTATCGGGTAAGTTATCATTTTCTTGTGAAATTATATACGGTAAGCACTATTGCCGTTAGTCGATGATGACGTAACCTATTATGTGCTGCTGTTAACTATGTAATCATATCGCCAATGCGGTCTTTATGTTAGACCACTCTGTTGGGGTAGCTCTTAGAATGCTTTTAGATGGGTAATGTGGAGAGGTTGAAATCCTTTTAAATTCTCAAAGGCGGAAAATAATGAAGGTAACCTACTAGATAGCCCATACATCAATAAAACTAAATCTAAAAAATATTTCTTAGATGACTTCCATTCAGCAGACCTCTTGCAAAAACTCTGAGACTAGATACAAATTACAATGAAAAGTGTTTTAGTTTTCAAAATAGAACTCAAGATCATTTTTGGGAGTCATTTCTATACACAAAAATTTCAGTTTAACTCATGAGTTTCACTCATGAATCTTGAATTTTCAGAAATGAAAGAGAGCAAAACGGTTCTTCATCTATAGGGAATACGAATAGCATTCTTGGCTTCAACCATGCAAAGGATTTCGCTAGCCTGTTAAGCATGGACATTGGAAAATTGAGCTACGCCAACAGGACTATTACCCTAGAGTCTCATTACGCATTACAAAGAGTCATTACTTATTTACTTGATATACGAACAGTATTCGTTTGTATTAAAGGATAGCATGTTGGCTTCAACCATGCAAAAGATTTCGCAAACCTGTTAAGCATGGACATTGAGAAACTGAGCTGCACCGAATGTCTCCGATTAATTCCAGAACTAATCATGGCCATTGCCAAACTGAAACTAGACTCCAAATGGTTCAAGAACTATTACCATAGAGTCTCTGTGGCATTACAAAGAGTCATTACTTGCTTACCTAATGGGTTATAATACGCATTTAGTAAAGATTTCAACCTAGTTTCTAAAAACACCCATGTTGTGTGTGCCAATTTCATTCATGAGTTATGGAATCGACTTTGAACAACAGATTTAAGATACCTTTCATGGTAAGTTCTTATTACTGTTCAGCAGTTCTTGCCAAAGATTGGAAATGTTGTACGTAAAATTCTATATGTCAAGTGTTTATATGAGTACAATGTACGATAACTTTTAAATCAACATTCTTAAATTCAAATTTACGCATTTGCAATGAATTTTTTTTTTTTTGCCAGCATTTGCCTTTTTTTTTGGATTTTCTGAAAAAATATTCAATTTATTAAAAAGGGCACAATGGTTCTCCATACAACTTCAATTAATTTGTATAATAAAATCATGCAAAAAAATACAAATGTTTTGTTGAAGACGCGTCTTTTCATTTAAAAGTGCCTGTTGTCAGGGCATACAAGAAATATTAAAAAGCAACCCTTCAGGCTTAGGGATTTATTTTTCTGTGCTTAAGGCTTTTTTTGAAGCAATAAGTTGAAATATTTATTCCAAATTTCATTTCAAATTTAATAATTTCTTTTAAATAGAATAAATCCAAAAAAACAAAATTATGTTTCTAATGAACTTTTCACCAAAAATATTTTCAAGGAAATTTTGAAACGACAAAATAAACTTGCCGCTTATACCACCCCGCTCTAGGAGTTATGTTTTGATGAACTTTGTTTATGAAAACAAAATTTGCATTCTAATATTGAATCAATCAAACTATCATATTTGCATTCTATTTAGAAGACAGATGCTGCTGGTACGAAGGCAATTAGAGGTGGTTGTCCGCAATCAAGACCAATTAGCCAGACATGCTCGACCTAAATGCAATGCTCTAGGATGCTGCTAGTACGGAGGCAATTAGTGGTGGTTGTCTACATTCGAGACCAATTAGCCAGACATGATCGACCTAAATGCAATGCCCTGTAATAACATTGAAAAATATGCTGAGTGTGCCTTTGGAGTTTAAGGAAACTCCATCCAACTTTGATTAGATTTTGTGGCCGTTGTACCCATGACTCTATCCAGTTTTAGCAGATTTTGTGGCCGTTGTACCCATGACTCCATCCAGTTTTCATCTGATTTTGCGTCCTATTTTACCCGTTTCCGATGCCGCCCAGCTGTTCTTGACAGAATTGCTGACCGCATTATCAATTATAAGCTTGTAGAGGTTTTCAAGTTCGGCAATTCATCAGAGACTTCGATGGTTGCGTCCCATCTAGCCAGTTCATCTACTCTATAGTTACCTAGAATGTCACTGTATTTTGGTATTCATATGTTCTGCAGTCGTACAGAATTGATGACCACAATATCAATTATAAGCTTGTAGGTTTTCAAGGTCAAGAATTCATCAGAGACTTCAATGGTTGTGTCACTTCTAGCCACTTCATCTGCTCTATAGTTCTGCTACCTTATTGAAATATCACCGACAGTCGTATATCATCTTGGAGTGCATCGTCTTGGAGTACATCATCTTGAAGTACATCGGCCAGAAACTGCTACTAACCTTAGCTGAAATAACACTAAGGTGAAACTAAAGTTTCAGATCCCTGCATCCATCGTATCAGGCAAACTACAGGTCAATATAGATAAGACTACTGCTGTGTCAATTTAGTAAGTTATATAGAGGGTACGGAAGGCCCTTTTCAATCTGTTAATGATGTTCGATTTACAATAGTAGTCTTAGAAAATATGCCTCAAACTTGAGTTCCAGTTTCGTTCCTTGAAATTTTTTCATTGAATGAAAAGGCGATAATTTGTTTATTCTCGTGAAAAATACGGCCTACGTTTTCCCAGCGTTAATACTGGATCTGCAATTAAATGCCTCGCATTGACTTTAAGTTGCATGCTATCCCTATTAGCGTCGACAAACCTCTCGAATCTTTGAAGAACAACAATCTATCGGCATAGCCAATTTCAACATATTCAAGCTGTTCCAGCCAACACTCAGCAGCATTCGATTCATATACAGATTCCATAAGACTAGAACGAAAATACCCCACCGCCCGCGGGTTCCCCTGCCTAATACCTGTGGCTGAGTGCGAGCTTCATAGCAATCGGTAGATTGGTCTTTGGCAAAAAGGTTAGGGATCGAGTTCGCCATAGTGTCCTGTAACATTTTATTAGTTCGCCAATTGCTCAAATACCTGTGGTCCTGCTTGTTTAGAACGAAATAGCACACGTTATTAAGTAAGCCTATTATCGTTGTTATATTGGTTGAGAGAATAAAACTATGCTTCATCAATTGGGTATACGAACAGCATTCTTTTGTATTAGAGGCTTCAACCATTCACAGAATTTCACAAATCTGTTACTAATACTACTACTCTACAAGACGCGCATGAACTCTATTAAGCACTGATGAAGTAGCCTTGAGAGTATTCGAGAGAAATGCACTACGGTCATGAGTTGGCGATGGTTTTCGTATCCGATCCAACAGTAAGCTGTATGAGCTTGGTCAACGACATAGACGTTGTGTAGCGTATTAACATCCAGCGGGCTCGGCCATGTCCTTTGAATGGAGAAGGATGCTTCAGCGAGACGGGTATTTTATGCGGAGATTTACAGATGGGGAAAGAGGACAACCTTGTTTGCGTTGGAAGGACGAAAACGAGGAAACCCTGTCATCGATTGGGTGTGACAACTGGGCTAAGCGCACAAGAAGCAAAGATCCTGGAAGGATGTGTTAAAACGACCGAAATCTGTTAATCGGGTGTTAATGGCCAATTAAGTAAGTAAATGGTCAGCTGGTCATGAACACTGGGAAACTGAGCTGCGCCAACTGTACTCCGAATAGTTGCGAACTATTATCCTAGACTCACTGTGACATTACAAACGGTCATTACTTACTTACTTAATACACGAACAGTATTGTTTTGTATTAAACGATTCCACAAATCTGTTGAGAATAGACATTGGGAAACTGAAATTAAAGGCACTGTGGCATTACAAAGGGTCACTATGCACATTTAAATAAGATTGGCAACCTTGCTTCTGACACCACCCATGTTGTATGTGTTTATTACATCCATGAACAGTAGAACCCTACATTTCAAAGTCGATGCCGAACTACAGATTTTTGAGAAAACTTTTCAAGGCAATTTTATTTACTCACAGATTTTTTGAGAAAAGATTTCTGAGAAAAAGTTGCCGAAACAAATATTTCATGTGGGTCAAGCTGTCTTAGCTGACGTTTAAACGTATTGCTCTCGTTTAATAGTAAGCCAAAACGCTACTTTCTGGACTACGGCAACTATATACCACACATGTTTTGATTTGATGCCACTTCTACTTTGTTCATCAATGCTTTGTTGTATCCACACAGGAAATATTTGTCATTACGTTTTATCGATAGATGGACAGACAGTAGCCAAAAAGCCTATTTATGAACCTAACTCATGTCAATTAGAAATAAAAATTATGCGGTGTAAACAAGGTATGCCTGCCTGCATTTTTTTTATAAAACTCAGGTGTTAGTACTGTTTACTGTTGTATTTGTGGCCTAGAAAGCTGGTAAATTCTGGTTCAAATAGCAACTTGAATTTGAAAGCAACAAGCAACTACAACAGCAACAATAATATTGATTGCAGTTGTTTATGCAATTTCTTGTTTAGTTTTGTTCAACAAGAGAGAAAACAAATTGAAGAATTGAAAGGTTGAAAGAACATTTTCGTTCTTTGTTGTTAGTTTGACAACAACAAAGAAAGCGTTTACTTTTGTTCTGCCACAATTTAAATGGTACTCCTACATGCAGCATACAAACGTGCTACTATAAGGGTGATGATGGTGGTTGCAAGCTAAGGATGCAATGTTGCAAACACTACCAGGAAAAAATGGATTTTTGGACAAATACGGGACTAAGGTGATTATATTTTCGAAACAACAATTCAATCAGGATGTCTCGATATCGTTAGCCACTCAACATAACGACAATTAGGTTCTCATGCCATAAGAAATACGAACCAATAAGGTATCAAGAGGTTTGATTGCCCCTCTGTAGGACAAAAATTTGTTTTTTTTTCTTTGGTTTTTGTTTTTGTGTGTTTAGAAACCATTGTTTAAAGAAAAGAATCAATTATTAGCAGTTGCCTTCTATGTTGACCGGATTTCCATACGAATTTTTTTCATTTTATTTGTTGGCTCTCTCAGAAGTATTTTGCATAAGGCACTTCAATCAAAACTTTTCCTTACTTTAATTAAAACTTTT
>QOCX01004482.1:0-14656 GCA_005959815.1 Sarcophaga bullata | reverse complement strand
TCGATGACAGGGCTTCCTCGATTTGGTCCCTCAAACGGATACAAGGTTGTCCTCTTCGCCGATTTCCGCAGATCTCCGCATCAAATATTCGTCTCGCCGGAGCATTCTCCTCCATTCGAACGACATGGCCAAGCCAGCGCAGCCGCTGGATATTAATACGTTGCTTTTTTTAAGTCTTTATAGTCCAATTTGTGTGTAAAAATTATCATTTCTGAGCCACGTTTTTTTTCATAAAACGATGAAAGTAAATACAACAGAATAGGCTACAGTGGCATTTGATGCTCTTAAGTTTTTCTCAATTTGAATCAACAAAACCTAAGCAAATCCAGAATATTCTTCAATGCTTTGGCATGAATACACAACAAATGTTTGCCTATCAAAATGCCTTATGAGTTAAGAAAAACGCATACCCTACGAAGAAATCTAACATTTGCTGAATTGGGCATTTTAAAGTGACATACCCTTCAGGAATTCAATCTGCTTGTAGTTTACAAGAGAATCATCCTAAAATCTTGCAATTGCCTTGAATAGGCTTTCAATCAAAAACTAAATTGGATTTAATGTTTCAAACTGCACATATATAAATCCTAATCCTTTATTATTTATCTTTATCATGGCTTTAAATTAAAACACATAAAGAAGTAACATCAGAGATTAATAAAAGACAAAACAACAACAACAACAATAGAATGTAATTAAAAGTCTTGAAAGTAAATTTAAACTGTTTGTGTGCATGCAAGTCAATTAGAACAGGAAATAAAACACAGAGAGACTAGAATTTCTAATCGAGTAAATCATATTGGCATCCTTTAACACACAAACAAACAAAAAAAACAACAGAAGAAAAAAGAACAATAACAACAAAAAACAAATTTATAATGATTTATTTTTTTTATTACCCAATAACACAATGTCACACACACACATACACTATAATACATGCCATTGCCTGTACACGTGCAAAGGAATTTATTTTTTCAACATCCTTAAAACATAGAAACAATTTGTTATTGTTGTTGCTGCTGCAGCTACTGCATTATCAAAATTGGCAATAAGCCCAACAGTTGTTGTACAATAATGTGAACGTGTATCGTTTAATTTTTTTTTCCATTTTGTACGTGTGTATTAGTGCATCTCTGATGCTTTTGCTCTTGTATGGCCATACAGGTGGGCAACGTAACTACTGTTGATGGCCAATGTTATGTGTGAGAGAAAAGGCATGTATTTTATTTATTTGTGTGATTTTGCTTTCTCTTCCTTGGTCTTTTTTTCGTTTTGTGTTTTTTCTTGTATAATCTATCATATTGAAAACAACACACATACAGAAGCCAGAAATAAAGCAGTACATGGGAAAGACAAGAATTTTCCTTCTATTTTTTCTGAGATCATGTTTTTTGTTTTGTCTCTGTACATCGGATTACTGTAACAGACAAAATTTTATTCTCTATTTTTGGAAGAACATTGCTACAGCTTGTGTCAATTAATTAGTAATTTGTGAAATTGGTTTTAACTTTATAAGGGCTTAACAGGTCACCGATACGATACAAACTTTTTTATGGGAATTTTAAGAAATCTTCAGTAAAAAAAATTCTGTTATGCCGCCCTTGCTCCTCTTCGTTTCTAAAGAAATATTTTCTCTTTAATATCTCCATGTCTATACCGTGTGCTGCTATGCTTATCATCTGTAATTTATGTAGGGTGGTGGGTCGTTTAAAATTTAAAATTAAATGCAAGAAAACAAAAACGAGTTGAAATTTGAAATTTTTGTTGTTGTGAAGTACAATTTTGAGGTTAGAAACGAAATATTATTTCATTCATATGGCTGCTGCAGCTGGCCTTACAGCACCTCATTCATTCGGAAAAATTTCGTTCACTTTTTCGTGTCATTGGGTCATATTTCGGCCATGACATTATGAATGTTGGCCTTTGAATGCTCAATTGTCTATGGTTTGTCGGCATAAAACTTTTCTTTAAGGGCCGCTTCACAGTAAATAGTCTAATGGTGTCAAATCCAGCTTTTTGGCAGCCAATTGACATTACCATTTTTGCTAATTAGACGGCCATCAAACGTTGGACGCAATAAAACGATTTTGGCATGTGATGTGTGGCAAGTGGCAGCATTCTGTTGAAACTAAAAACAACGATCACATCAATACCATGAAGAATGGGGGGTCAAAAAAAATCGGTTATCCTGGTGCGATAGGTATCTCCCGTGACCGTAATTGTTGTGTCGTTCTTATTTTCAAAGAAATATGGGTCACACGCTCTACAAGTCTCTCCAAGCAGTCACTCGTAATGGATGCATTAGCTTCTTTAGCATCAGTTCTGCTATACATTGTTCTGCTATATATTCACTGTGATAAAATTACTATTGAATTGCATAGTAGGGTAGCAAATAGCCTGACTAGACTGTCTCTCTCTCTCTATCCACTTCTTTGTTTTTAAGATGAAATTCAAGATGACGCTGGCTAAGTGGCATCTGTATTTAGTTTACTTCCTTAAACTAGACAGGTTTTATTACAGGTAACAACCAATCAATGCCTTGCATACAATATGTTGTTATATTTCTTATTCTTCTTCTTTCAATATGTCCACATCTGTGACAAAAAAAAAAAAAGAAAGAGAAAGAAAGAGAAAGAAAGAGAAAAGAAAACTTTATTCATGAACTTGATACGAGGATCTTTGGCATCTCTTTGCGTTACGTTTCTATTGATTTTTTATTTCATTTTATTGGAAATGAATTTTCCTTCAGCAGTTCAGCTTTTATAGTTGTGTGAGTGTGGATATTAAAGATTTAAAGGTTTTTTCTTCAACATTGAATGACACGATGAAAATTGAAAATGAATCGAAAAAAAAAATTTCCAAAACAATAGTGGGGACAAGTTCTATGGTCTATGATACTCGAAAGAATAGAATTCAAGTAGCCACAACACACACACACTTACATTTGTATGTATGAATTGGAAAATATAATTTTATTATTAAATGACATTGTTTATAAATACATACACACACACACCTACACACAATGTAATATATTTCTGGAATATAGTATGCTAGAGACATTCATTTCCAAGCTAAAACTTCGAGCATCTGTTTTCATCAAAAAGCCTATGTAAAATTGTCTTGCCAATTCTTAATTAATTGTTGGCCGAGTTCAGATACGATTTCCAATTGATTTGTTTCTTTTTGTATTGTTTCGGTAACACTATACCAGGGCGTATGGATTTGTTAGCAGTAACATAGGTCAACATTAATTGCTCATGAAGTAGAACGTATTTGATTTTATTTCTGAGCAGTTTCGTATACAAATTAACTTGCATACATAGCTCAACCCGCTATAGTACACTACGATAAGTCATACCATATGGTAGGTATTATGTAGAGAATAAGAGCATCAATAATTTGCTATTTTTATATTGAGAATGTAGGAAATGATAATATAATTTGCCTATCGTATAGTGAAGTCGCCTTAGTCTAGTTAGGTGTGGTTAAGGCTTATTAGACGACAAACCAGGGTTAATCCCCGGCAGAGCATCAAAACGAAATATAAAAAAATAATATTTTTCGGCTGCTTCCGCCTCGCGATTCTGCAAAAACTCGGCGACGTAAATAAAATGCCATAAAAAGTTTCTCAAAATCTGCGCTCAAAGTCGACTTTAAACTGGTAGTGGGTCCCTCTCTGACTCAAGTGTGTAGAGGAGTGGTAACGAGCACATCGTGGAATTGAGTGTGTGAGGAAGCTGTCCGTGGTGATGTGCGTGGGGTTTGTTGGTAAGTGCGGAATGTATGGTGATGTATTGCATGGGTTCGGGTGGATTAGTGGAGTCCGATCCATCTTAATGTGGTTGGTGGATAGGAGATTGTTGTCGGACAAACACCAGGATGGTTGACGTTGATGCGCTCAAGCACAAATATGCTTTGAAAGCTTACATTTTTCTTCGCCATAGCTATCCAAGAAAAGATTGGATATGGACTACCTCCTTTTTAAGCTTTTATGTCTTTAACACTAAATTCTAATATCCCTATTTTGTAACCTTGTCGTCTACATCCTATATCAGAATAACAATCTAGGTTTCTAGTTTAGTTTCGTACATTACCAGGATAAAATGTCTACTGAACTCGTCGTAGAGGAGGAGAGAGATATGGTAAAGGAGATATGAAATTGACAGGAGGAAGGGTGTAGGAGAATAACCGATACGAGAAAAAGATGACACACCAACCACAAGGGAACCGCAACGATCCTATGCCTTGTAAAAGGAGAAGTTAGATTAAGGAGACGCGAGGAAAAAGATGGTCCTACCACCACATAAGAACGCGACAGCACCTTGTGTCCTTAGCATTCTCAACAGTAAACGTATTGTAACTATAGTGTACGAGCTTAATGTTGGCTCTCGACACACGGAGTCAAAGCCTCGAAGACAGCCCCTTCCAGGATCCTCCAACTTAACTACTAAGGGGATTATTGCAGAGAAGGTGCTTCGATAGTGTCAACTACTCTCATCGGGCTGGGATCTGTTCCAGAGCCTGTGGCAATTTAATCTCGCCAGTGCCATGTAATGAAGCCAATAACTAACCTCAAGAATAAATTTTCCGAATGTATTGGAAAACTCGTGGATATATTTCTATAGTGAGTTTACGCTAACGAAAGATTCAACTTGTGAAAGAAGCATAGAAGACAGAACAATTAAGGCTCCATTAAATTTTAGGCGGGCAATTACACTTACAGGCATTAAAACAGTAACTTGAGGTTGATTAGTTCAACGAATATGGTGCAACAATATACAGTACTATGCCAGTCTAATTATTTACAAGGGCCTTTATGATCAACCCTGAACTAACATGCTATATTCTCTCCTGTCGGTTTTGCAAAAATTAATGGCACAATCTGGAGGAACACGTGGCTAAATCTGTCGTTGTGAATATCATTTGGTTTAACAAGCTATCACGTCCTGTATTGCACAATTTCAAGTTAGTGGCAAGCTATAGAAGACTTTAAATGTTTTTGTTACTTGAAGAATCCGATATCGGAAGACAAAGTAGTATACCCATGGTAGTAAAGAACTGAGAAGCCTATCAGAAGTGGTCTCATATTGTAAATATCAATTTGAAGTCTCTGCAGTTTTATTATAGTTGTGAGATGTGGCGTGTATCCATACGCGAGCTTCTGAGGTTACAACTTGTTAGGCTATGTATAGACAGCCTTGTCATACCCTCTTAGGGGATGGATATTCGTTGTCAGTGAATTGTGAGAATTACAATGAGAATAATCTTGTTGAAATATGTTTTTCAATATGTTCTCCAAAAATGTAGAAGAACCTAGGTCAGCTAACATAGGTTTTTTTGTTTTTTTGGGATAGGACGAGGGACAGGACATTATGATATCTTACTATTATGTTAGTCCATTACAACTCTTTAGTCCCAGTGATTATGACCTAGCTTTTCACACCACTTATGTTGTGTGTTGTGGTTTATTTTAAACATGACGACAAATTTTTTTGAGAACTTTTTTCATGGCAATTTGATTTACTTGGCAGAGTTTTGCCAGAATACTATGGTTTTCGTATTGGTTCGTTTTGTTGGAGAATTTGTTTGACTGGGGCTTGATCCGGGGCCTTACGTCTAATTTTTAAGCCAACGAACTACCTTACTAGACTACAGCAACTACTGGAACGAGTACATAAATTATATAAATATAATCATTACGGAGTATGGATAGCACTATATGACAACTGAATAGCGCTCATGAGAAATAGCATTTGTTGAGATGCTGTGTTCCAAACGGATTTAGAGGGATGAAAGACGTGCTTTCTTTGTTTAATTTATTTTTGGATTTTTTCCATTAAAATTTTAACTCCCTCGTGCTATGGTACTTTAGAATTCGAAAAATTTTGTTTTATAATTGACTCAGATTTTCATCAGCAGGGATGATAATTAAACGTAACCATAAATCTGTGGTTGTGGGGGTATGGTGTAGTTAATATGTTTTTGAAAATTCTCTCTGTCTCTCAATCTTTCTCTCCTTACTCTTAATGTAATTTAATTCCCATACAATGGTATTGATTAAAATTTAATTCCGTTTTACTTTAAAATCATGGCCAAGGAATCTTGTTCTCATACGTTACCGTGTTGAGGAATGTTTTACATTTTATAATGTAGAAAAATTCCATATTTTTGTTTTCTTTTGTATGTATGTAATGTATGCATATGAAATGTAAATGTATCTGGTATTTGATATGTTTTCTCACTCAGTAGATGAGAGTAAAAAATATGTAATTTTTGCGTTTAAGGTAATAAGGAAATTGAACAATTTTTTTTTACTTCTGTTTATAATACACTTTTTTTTTTCAGGTTAGGGTTTTTTGCTCTCACGTTAAATAAAATTTGTATTTTGAACGAGAATGTTGTTTTGGTACCATTCTTAGTGGAATTGGGTATGGAAAAGTCTATTCTTTGGTTTTATGATGGGCGTGTATGAGAAGAATTCAATGAGAAATTTTCATTCCTATTGCGTTGGCAGTGATGAATGAAATGTAATTAAGTACAATGTTTATGCATGTATGTAGTGTATTGTATGAATGTATTGTATTTGTATTGTATGTATGTATGTAATGTATGTATGTATGTATGTAGATAAGGTGTTATTTATATTTTTATTCTGATTGTTTAGGTGGTTAGCTTTTTGTATATAGATTGTTTAATTATAATGTCGTTTAGGCTGGAGGGCTAGTTTTAATTGAGTTTTGGATAGCTAGACATGTATTGCTTATTTTCCATTATATTAGATATCACTGTCAATGTATATGTGTATGTCACTTTTCATTATTAAAATAATTCAACAATAATTGTGTATTAAATTTCATATTATTTAACATATTTAAAAAGCGAAAAAGTTTTCCTATAATAATAGACATTATTCATTGCACACACACATACTTATTTTGGACATTAGTACTTCAGCGGTGTCATGCGAGGATTTCGACTTATCTTCTCATAACACTTATGTGGTGTTTGGCTGGTTAATTGTCATCGACATGATGCGGTGGGGAACCTACAGTATAAAGTTGGCTTCATAACGATATGAGTTTAGGGTAGAATTTCTTGTTTCGCATGGCAAAGGTGTTTATTTGCTCTCAGAGTTTTTGAAAAAATAAAAGAGATGGTCTTGCTGGAGATCAGGAGTCGCGGGATAGATATATATTTTTTTAAATTTCGTTTTGCCTTGAGAATGTTTGACCTGGGGGTTTGAACGAAACCTCATGTCAATACAACCTAACCTTTGAGTCTAGACTTACGCGGGCATTTTACAGTGGTTTTCGATTTGATTCTAATCGATTTTTCATATAGTTGGTTGGTTAGAATGGTTTGATTCATAATAGAATCACGGAACACCATAACGTCCGGTATTCTTAACATTTTCTGAAATCGGGAGGTCTCGTACATGACTAGTAATGAAGCTGTATCAACTTAACTGCAGATTTCATTGGGTTTAATTATAATTGCATTTATCGTATGCGCTTATATATTTATTGTTAGATGATAAATAATGTTGCACAAACTATCACTGTTTTTAAGGCATGGCACGGGGGCTCCGAGGCTTGCATGTAAAAAATTTTGCTTGTGAACATTTATATTCACCGAGTGACGAAAGTAGTTTCAGTTTTGGAGAAAATTTTATTGGAAACAAATCAGTGTAGGAAAGCCTGGATCTCTCACATCCAGAAGTCACGACGTATCTACGGCATTATGAATGTTTCTGCCATGCATTATTGTATGCTCGTGTTGCAATTGGATAGTGGAAGAGGTGTTGGAATTTATGTGGATGGAGCTGCAAGGCCTTATGAAAAAACAAGCCACAATCCACCATAAAATGAGACCAATTGCTAAGGACACATCATAAAATCGACAATTTCATTGTATCTTCCTCAATGTCTCGTCTAATAGACGAGATATTCTCGGCAGTAGGTGCAGTGCGATGTTGCACAGTCCGAACTGATTTATAACTCTAAGTTTTCAAATTCTCTGGTCAGTTATGACTATCCTAATCGCTCCTGAAGTTCATGAGTCTAGTAGGTAGTGTATTGGCTTATTAGACGAAAGGCCAGGGTTCGAATCCCCGTCAGACATCAAAACGAAATACGAAAAAAACAAAATATTCTTCGGCGGCTTCCTCTCAGCAGATTCCCGACAAAAACTCTGGGAGTGTGAATAAAATTGCCATGAAAAGTTTCTCAAAATCTGTCGTTCGGAGTCGACTTTAAACTGTAGGTCCCGCCACTCATGCATAAAATTAACACACACAACATAAGTGGTGTGAGAAGCTGGCCGTAATCCTGATTGAAGGGTTGTAATGGCCAATTATGTATGTATGTAATCACCCCTTAATGTTCAAAAACGGACGCATTTTAATACTGAATAATTGCTTACGAAGTTATGAATTAAATTCGCGTGTAATTGATATGTCAATGCTTGTCTTGGGGAAGTGGGGGAAGGTAGTTTGTAAAGGGTTTTCGACTTAATGTTTTAATTGCTTGACAAATTAATTGTTTTCATGCCAAGTGCTTATAAAAATATCATGATATTTGATTTATTGTTCAGTTTTATTAGCCCATTTATTACTGTTATTTTTGTAAACAACAACAAGAACAACAACAACAATAATAAGATAAAGAAAATGTTATCAAATATTCAACGTCACATCATAAAGGCAATAAATTTTCTAGAACTGGGAGGCGTATTTAAGCAAAATTCGTTTAAAAATACAACACAACACTGTGTATATATGCAATACGTACGTATTCTGCCTTTGTAGTTGTAAATGTTTATTATTTGGTTTTTTTCTTTTTTCTTTGTTTGTTTATTGTTTGTGATTATTTTCTGTTTTTGAAAGATGTTTTGTAAACAATAGAATGCAAAAAGAAAACTAATATAATACCTAGAGAGGGTGAGAGAGAGAGAGAGAGATAGTAAACGAGTATGAGAATGTAAAGGCGCGTGCATGTGTTTGTTTATTTGTTGCTTCGTTTATGTTTATTTTTATTAATACTTGTTTTATAAACCATTAGAGCCCAGTTAAAGCTAATAAGATGAATAATCTCCTTTCCGCATGCACCTCCTTGCGTCATTTCGCCATTCGCCCACATCACTTAATTAAGACATGTGTGTGCGGTTCGGGCTCTTTATGAATGGCCCTGTGTTGTTAATACGTGTACAACACCCACGCATATGTCAGAATTTAAAGAGATTTTCGTTTTCTGTTTTTAATGTTAAAGAGCTTAACAGAGAGATGCAACAGAGAATGTTAAATGAATTATCATAGAGTGGGTATGCGGAGTATGTATTGCCATGAGGAAATCATTACTTATGCGAAAGAAAATTCGAAATAATAAGTGAAGGTCCTTAGAAAAGTGCTTCACTTTAAGGATTTTGTTTTAAGGAAACTATTTTTGACATTAAATTCGGTAAAACAAAAAAACTTGTTGAATGAATTAATTGCTTAGGAAGTGTTTGGAAGCTAAATAAGGAGCCAGAGACTGAATTCCTTCAACATTTTATCCTAGGGGAAGATTGCTTGCGTTTTTCTGCTTTTCAGTACACTATTGACATCCAATTGTAGGAAAAATTAGGATTCATAAAGATTTGCTTACGTGACTTGGCACTAGAGTTACATACTCTTGCAGGAGTGTCTTGAGCTCAGACTTATGGAGCCTTTTATTGTTCTCTTGGCTCATGATATGTGCGTAAAGTTTACTGAAATCGTTAGGCAGTAACTTTTTGGATACTCTTAGTTGCTTTGCAATCAATTCAATCCAATTTTATTGGATTTTTAATTACAATTGCAATTATGGCCACCTTTCTCCATATTCTCGGTGCTTCCAAGCTACTTTAATGTAGGCACAGGGTTTCAGCAATAAGTTTCTTCATCTCGGACTTCGAGCAACTATGGGTTTTAGTTCCATTAAGTCTATTTATTTTGTGTCGTTGGGACTCTGGAAAGTCGTTGATTTCATTTAATGTAGGATGTAGTCCAGGCTTTCGAGGGTCCTAAGGCTCTTTAGAATGTCTTTAACTCGGCACGTTCAATACCAACGAAAGTTCGGAAATGTCTGCATAATTGCATGTGTGGTTCTTTACTGGTAGTTTGAGGTCACTTTAATAGTGATAGATATTTTGAAGTAGGTGTGTAGCAATTCCGCTTCTTGGATACTCTACGTCTCACATTGATATGACAGAACTTACTTACTTACTTAATTGGTCCTTACAACACTTCAGCCAGGATTACGTCTTGGTTTCTTTACACCACCTATGTTGTGTCTGTTAATTTTATACATGAGTGGCGGCCTACAGTTTAAAGATGACTCCAAATGGACAACTTTTTCATGCGAATTTTATTTGCTCTTGGAGTATCTGCCAAAAGATGCAGAGAGAAAGTCACCGAAGAATATATTTTTTTCATATTGCGTTTGGTGGAGTGTGTCTGACCTAGGTTTAAACCGAGGGCTTATGTCTAATAATCCAACACACTACCGACTTCAGACAGCGGGACTATATTGTATGTGGTAATTTTATAAATGAGTGGCGAACACCTACAGTGGACTCCGAACGACAATTTTTCAGACAACTTTTTATAACAAAACCCGATTATATGCCAGAAGACTGTTGAGAACCTAAGAAATGCTTTTTTTTAACTACGGTCCCACGTCTATTAGTAGATAACGTACTATCTACTAGGACTACGGTGAATAGTATTTGGTGACTTTGATGGGAACTAGTACAATACAAAATCCAGTAGAGTCTACGCTTAGCACTTACGCTTACTGAAGATATTTAATCAAAAAATATTCCAACAATCCAAAGCATGCAAGCGTGACGCTTCATTTCGCATGCCACATTACAGGGCTTTAAATTTGCTTTTGACTTTGGCTTTGTAGTTTTCCCTGTAAGTCCCTTAAGGAATTATTCTAAGTTCCATTGTTTAATTTTTAGACCCTCTTTAACAGATTTTCTAGTCAAGCATTTATCATCATTATCTGTTGCTCATGTTACTAATGGCTCATGTGTTACGAATTTTATGTGATAACAATGCTTTCAATGCTGAAATATTTGTTTACAAGGGAAAAAAACAATTTGTTGCTCGTATACATGGATATGGTATAAAATACCAACCAACAAAAACTACAAATGTGAACAATATTGAGCAAACAGATATCTATGCGTGTGTAATGGTATGTAAAGGCCAAAGCAAATAAATGAACAACTGCCTGCATTTTTCAAATGACAGTGATTAATAACCAATTCAAGGCAATTTTTTTTTTGACTGCAAATGTAATCGAACGTATGTATCGGTTTACACTGTGAACTTTTTTTTAACAGAAATTTTCATAATTCTCTATCAAACTCTCTGTTAAGCCCAAACAACGTATAAAATTTTCAATGAATTTTTAATGAAATTAATTGAGGTTATGAAAGCTGTTTCCCGTGCTTTTCAAGTTAATGAACTTATACTTTCGGAACGATATAATGTTAGCCTAGACCGATTCCTTTGTAATTCCATACATAAATATATACAGTAAGAGTTAAAAGAATCTAGATACTATGGATACAATTCTAACAGTCTCCAAACTAACTTTTAACATTTAAAGAGAGTGCCCGAAAAAGTTTGACATATTGACAATATTTGGAATTTTTTGTAATTTTTTTCTCTGTTTCAATTTTTAAAAAACCATGCATGAACAATTTTAAAATAAAAATAACTGTTAATTATTAATAATTGTTTTTACTAATGCTACAATTTCTTTTACGCTCACGCTACGCATATTGGTTTCTCTGTATTTATATCTTTAACCACACACTGTCATGATGCGTTTTCTCTTAGAAATAATTTGTTTAAGCCAATGGTATTTCTGGGGTAACAAAAGAATTTTAACCGAATTAATCGGTACGTTTGGTTTATACCGTGTCCAATCAGCATAAACAAAATTGATTTCGTTTTTAATAAAATGGGGTTAATATTTGTGTATTTGCATTGAGTTAATGATTGATGATGATGCTGAAGATGATTCAATGTGAGGAAAATAACTATTTTGTTGAGACATAAAAGTCGGTTTAAAATTTGTTGTTTTGTTTGTGTGTTACAATGGTGTGGTTTTCAGATCATTGACAATCTGTGGTTAAGAGTTAACAATTATTTACAGGATTGTGGTTGAAAATTTTGGAGAAATCTATTCAAATGTTTGAAGGAGGAAACTTAATTCAGAAGTAAAACAAAGATTTTAATCCTTGAGTATGGTATTTTAAGTTAATTAAGACACTTTTTCTTGGTACATGAAATTGTAAAGAAGGTAGGTGTTTGGCAAATGCTACACCCCCTATAAAGGCATCCTGACAATAATTTACTGCCGCAATTAAAAACAAACGAATCTTATATCCAACAAGAACCTATCACATGACATATAAATATGAATGCCCCTTTTAATAAATGATAGTTAATGATGCTCTCATTTGCCATCAAAATCTTTACAAATAAAAAGACAAAACAACAACAACAACAACAACAACAAAAATTGATTAATTGTCACTGAATTAGAAGCCATCACACTCAGATTCTAGTAAAACAACCTTGGAGGATAAAGTTCAATGAAAAAAGTCTCTCTCTCTCTTTATCAGAAATGTTCAGGCATACATACAAACATACACAATAATTGTGAAATTTTATTTGACGACATTTGGTCTCCCGCTGTTAGCCATGTCATCTTATAAAATTGGGTTTTTCTACGTCAATATTTTTGGGGGTAATTTTGAGTGTTTTCTGTGGGGATTTATTACAATGTTTTTTTTTTGTTGTTTTACGCACTTGATTGTTTTTGGCATAAGAACATAACAACAACAATGATGATGCGTATTAAGTTAATAGGCAGTAACAGTGAAATGCAGTGATTCCAAGTTTTTGTTTAATTTGAATATTGCATATAAAAGATCTTCTGTTCATAATAGCAGAATGAAGTGATCGTAGGTAAGTGTCCGCCTTGTGTATACATGTGACCGCACGTCAAACCCCAGTCCAAATATTTCAAAACAGCGAGCATTGAATAAAATCATTTTTACGGGCCCACTTTCCCTTCAGCAAACCCTGACAAAAACTCTGATGAGAAAAATAAAAATTGCCATGGAAAAAGTTTCTCTAGAAAATCTGTCGTTTCAGAAACGCAATAACGACTGGTCCTGCCACTTATGGATAGAAATTACACAAACACAACATGGTTCATGTGAAAACTAGGGTCGATAATCCAGACAAAGGTTATAATAACTAATTAAGGAAAGTAAGTTGAGCTTTTAAGAGCAATGGAGAAAAAATGTGTTACGATAGATTTACATCGTGAACAAATTTGTGATATAGGTGTTTGGGTAAAAATACTATTTTCTGATGAGCTTAATATCGGTATGAGCCTTGTAGGTGAAATGACATCATGGTTGCGGTTCTTCAGTTTTCACAAGAAATTGGAGTTGCTCTTGACTTAAAGCCGGAATTAAGACTGGAAAAGAGATGCTATTTGCGCCAGAATCACACATATTTCCAATTTTAAAATGAAATTCAAGTTTTTTTTGCCAGTTTTCCCTCAAATTACAGGTAGCCAGCTATCTATTCACTGAAGCAAAAAAATTAAATGGAAGTAGGATTGTTACCACTGCAGCAAACGTCTGCACCTTTCAGGGGCTCATACAGGGTCATTGCATGGATCGTATGCGGGATATCATAGCTAACTCACATCTGCGACGAAGATCTTATGTAGGACTTGACTTTGCTCCCGAATGCTCTCAAGGCTGCTGCATCATTGCTTAATACTGCCCATGCTTCTGCGAAATAAAGAGGCACGGGGAGAATGAACATCTTGTAGATTATTAGAACTTATTGATCTACCCACGTAATAATTGGCATAAAATATTTCCCTATATTGGAGAATGCTTTTCCCATTTTTGTTCATTCCTTGATTGATATTTTGTTGTTCTTATGTTGGATTCTACGGATAAAAGTTTTGAATCTTGTTTAAAGAAACAAATTTTTTTATTTTTGTATTCTAAAACGCTACTAGAACTGTTAAAAGGTCATTAGACCACACGCCAATGTATTGTTTTTACTTTATTTTTTTTTTTTTTACTTTTTTGTGTTGTCAAGGGCTTTTCAAGAATGCCGCGGGGCTGTTTATTTTTCTAAATAGATTTTAAAAATAAAAATTTTCATTTTTCCTTGCTTCTTTTAATATTCTTTTGTTTCCATAATTTTCATATGGTAACAGTGAAAAAAAAGCGGTAAAAGAAACTAAACACTAAAAATTAAATTTAAAAATCAAAACTCAACCCTTTTAACACATAAGGGAGCGACCAATACTTGGAATTTTTTTGAATTTTTTTGTTCGATTTTAAAACAATGGAAGGAATTAATATTAAAAGATCTTAATAACGGTAATTTATTAACGTATCTCTGGTTTTTTTTAACCGATACAGTCTTTTTGGCACCACTGTATATTTATTAAAACATTTTTTGCATAGTTCTCTGTTCTTATAATTAACGCGAGTTAATCAAACGGGTTTACAGATTATTTATTGCGGCATATATTTTAACGAACTGATTTGGATTTCTGGCACAAAAGTTATGAGG
>QOCX01004481.1:3668-14657 GCA_005959815.1 Sarcophaga bullata | reverse complement strand
TTATTACCATGTAATAATTTTTTTTTTGTTCTTGTTTTCATTGACTTTTGTTTTACATTTGCTATCCAACGAATAAATAATAACACAAAAATTCATTTGCAACTTTCAACGTATGAAAATATTTTTTTGTTTTATTTTTATTTTGTTAACAAAGCTTAAAAAATATAAAAAATATTGTTTTTTTATGAACATGAATATACAGTGTAGGTCGAAGCCTTTCATTATTTCAAAACGTGTGATATATTTTGAATCATAGCCGATATGATGTATCTTAATTAAATCAGGTGCAATGAACAAAATTTTACTATGTTGGGGTCAAGTCAATCCCAGTTCTTTGGCGATATATATTGCTGATTGACTAATGAAAGCTAGTTTTTTTTGGGAATTAATTAAACCCAAAGTCAATTTGAGAGCGAACCAGTGGGGAAATACTACTACGGTGTGCACATTGTATGTAATGTATTAGAGTATTTGTTCAGTTAGTTTTTAAACGCCATGTATTGTAGTTAATGAATACAGTTATGTGGTTTCAGTTAGTTTTAACCGCCACTGTATTGTATTTATATTATTTGGTTCAGTTAGTTTTAACCGCCACTGTTTGACTTTGAATGTATTAGAGAATTTGGTTCAGTTAGTTTTAACCGCGACTGTACATATGCTTTATGACTCATATTTGTATGTACATAAAAAGGATTATAAAAATGTCGACGCCATTACATACATCCAAAACAATTTAAATTTCTGTATTACTTTTACACCCAGCCATAGGCATGATTTGTGCAACGACGGCATTGTGAAACACCCGAGCCAAATCATTCATCTTAATTAACAGAAAATGTTAAAGTTCAACATTTGGTAGAAAACACAAATGGCAGCGATAAATTTACAACAGCGATAGATTAAACAGTACATACCACAAACAACATGTTATGGAATGACATGAGGTCATTGAATACAGTAGATTGATTAAAAATTTATTATTTATAATGATATAAATATTGATTAATATTCACTGATCTTTTACTGAAATTATTTACTAGAGTGATATTTTTCTTTTGGTTCTGATAAATGTATATACCATGAAATCACCATAGTCCAGAAGGCAGTGTGTTGGCTTGTTAGACATAAGATCAGGGTTCAAATCACAGGTCAGGCATGTCAAACAAAACAAAATATGAAAAATTATTTCTTCAGCTACTTCCTCTCCACAGATTTCTGGCGAAAACTCTGTGGGTAAATAAAAATTACCATGAAAAGTGTCTCACAAAAATTTGTCTTTCGGAATCGACTTTAAACTATAGGTCCTGCCACTCATCTATAAAATTAACACAATAGAACATAAGTGGTGTGAGAAGCTAGATCGTCATCATGACTAAGTGATTGTAATAAACAATTGTGTGAATTGAACATAACTCCTACCAAAATATTCTTCAGGTAGCAAATGAATAAACGTAGTTAATGGAATCAGAAAAGATGTATTACAGTGATTACGATAATTACAAGAATTACAATGAAATCGCCGTTATTAGAATGAAAAACAGAAATCACGGTAACG
Source organism: Sarcophaga bullata (assembly GCA_005959815.1). Taxonomy (NCBI): domain Eukaryota; kingdom Metazoa; phylum Arthropoda; class Insecta; order Diptera; family Sarcophagidae; genus Sarcophaga; species Sarcophaga bullata. Next base: position 13,102 of record QOCX01004481.1, on the reverse strand, counting down.
AAGTATTACAATAATAGATAGGCTCCGAAAAATAAGAAAAGAAGCGAAAGAAAATAAAAGCAAGTAAAAAAAGTAAAAGTAAAGTAAATGAAGTATAAACATATTACAATGTAAATATGCCAGTGTTTGGTAGTAAGAAAGGATCCATATACATACATACATTTGTATATATTCCTATTTTTATAACATTTATGTTGCAAAATTTTCTGTTTCTTTTCCTTTCGATTTATATCGTCTTAAACGTTTAACCTACTCTTATTTGAACATTAGTAAAGAAAAAATAGAAAATGTACAACCTTATAACATGAATAGTGAACATGAAAAGAACTGCCTACTACATCAAAAGAGTATAATTGAATACCACAGACGTAAGCCTACAACTGAAGATGGATGTGTGGGCAATTTCAACGATGTAGAAAAAAAAAATTTAACTCGCCCACATGGTAGGGTTACTTTACTTGGCACCACTTATAAACTTAGAACTCTTTCTGGTAAGGCAGTGAGACTTATACAGACAATTCACAGGTTCCATTGGCAAAGCTGTCTGAAATCTAAGAGAACTTAAAAAAAGAGTATGCAAATTATGTTCACTTCGTTTAACATTAAAATGTTAAAAAAGACCTACAAAAACAAAAACAACGGACTTGTTTGCTTGATTAACAAATAAACAAAAATATAGCACCAACATCACTATTACGAAAGAGGAATAAACAAGTAAACAACAAACAACAACGACACTGCAAGAACGAATGTAAACAAGATACACAAACAACAAAAAAAAGAAAGCTTGCATGAATGTTAACAATATGTTTACAATCATAGGCAACATGTTTATATTCATAGAATTCTCGAGAAGGCGAAGACCCGGACCTTAGTCTTCGAAAACATTCATCAGACTGTTTACGTTGCTATATAAAAGGTAAGGAAAAGCATGTTTAGTCGGAGTAGAAGTTTAGTCAGTCTTGTGTGAAGGCGCGTTACGTAGTTTAACAATCTCCGTTACAAACATCTACAGAAGAATTGTGTCGTAATTGTTATTGTTTATCGCAGGACATAAACAAAGGAATAACAAATAAAGCAATTGTTGTTATAAGAACTAGTTGTGAACAGTGGCACACAAAATTGTGCAAATAATAAAGAATTTAATTAAAACTGAACACAAATTTATTATAGTTTTATTTCAATCTACGAGCTCATATTTCAAACATTTTTAAAATGTAAAAACGTAACAGTATACACGAAGAAAAGTAATTATATATTTATTACAATCGCGACTGTAATAAATATAATAATATAACTGTATATATATAACTGTATTATACTTTCTGAAATTTTATCTTTTGTTGTATCGCACATCGTTGAATAACCCTGATAGCACGGTTTTATCCTCATTTATAATAACATTTTTTATAATAAAATAAATTATTTAAATTGACAAATAACAGCAAATAAATCGTAATACTTAAATTCACTGGAAATACTTTTTTAAGTGAAAAACTTGCAATTGAACTTGTTCACCGCCGGCTTCACCAATTAAACTTAAATCGGAACCTTTCCATAAAAAATTAGAACTTCACTTATTGTTATAGGTAATTGTTTAAATATTTACACCAATCGACAGGATTTATGATACAAGAGGATCTGAAGAAAAGTATATTGGAAGGGAAGACTCTAGCTCACGCATATAACTAAATGTCTGGGCACTAGATAGCGCATTCATCTTATTGAATTTATTTTGATCACGAGTCCCGTAATTAGCCTCTGATCTGAACTTTGTTATATCAATTACACGAGCAAGTTTAAAGTTTACTTTCTTTAAAAGCATTTTAAATAATTTTATTATGTAGAGATAAGAACAAAATGGGCCCAAAGCTGTTAAAACGTAAATGAAATCATTTACAGAAGTGAAGATACCAAAAAAGAAGGGATGATCTGTACGATTGTACGTAATTGTATGAGGAATGAAAAACGTTTAACAAATTGCCATTGCCATAAAAATGCTGTGTTAACTTTAAAGCACAGACAAAAGTGAGAAACTTTTTTTACATCTTCATACTTATCTCTATGCATACAGTTTCCACATTTTCCGTTCGATGCTGAGTTGTCTATAGCAACTCTACCAATGGCAAAAAGTAAATGAAGAAACAATTGTAAAAAATTGCTCGACTTGTCCGTTGTTACGCCTTCAAGGAAAACGGAATTCCTTTTGAATTACACAAGAAGTGTTTTAAAAGATAAAAAAGCGAAATGCGAATATTTAAATAAAATAAAATAAAATAAGAAAAAAAGATAAAATTAAAGCAAAAGTACCTTTAGGTCGTTTCAACTTTCTGCATAGAAACAAAGTATAATTGTGGTCTAACAAGTCCATTTTCTAATAAAAAATTGGCATTTGATATAGTTTAGTTCGCTATCTCTTATTCCTGAACCAATGGAAAGTGTTTATTATCTTTATTAATTAGAGATTGATGCTCAGATCTATGAACTCTTTCTCCAGAAGCCTTTTTATTGGACTGTTGTTCTTCCGCAGTTTAGTAAGAAGTCTGTTGTCTTCTTAGACGTGAAACCACGGTTCAAAGCCCAGCTCAGATACCTTAAATGAAATTATATATAAAAAAATATTTCTTAAGGCGACTTCCTCTCAGCAAAATTCTTAGCAAAAGCTCTGAAAGTAAATGAAATTCCCATAAAAAGTTTCTGCAAATTCTGTCATTCAGAGTCGACTATAAACTGTAGGTACCGCCACTTATAAAATAATAAAATGAACACACACAATATAAGTGGTGTTGGAAACTAGGTCTTAATCCGTACTAAAAGGTTGTAATGACTAATTAAAGTAAAAGTACAGCAAGTTGTTCTTCCGATTTTGAAAAAGATAGCCTTGAACGTCATGCCCTTCGTATTAGGAAGGCTGGCCAGTTTTGTATAAAACACTCGTTTACCTACGTTCAATTTATTATTGTGATTTCCAATGTAATGGAATATGAGTTTCGTCGTAAATATTACTATTACTCTCAGTTCATGACCTTAACTCTTAAAACTAGTTGTTACTAATGTGCTGCCCATAACTTCTTTCATCTGCCTTTGGTCCGTGAGGATTTTATCATTAAAGATTACCCAGTTACCCCATCCTGATTCTGTATCTATGTTCACTTCTAACTTCCTTATCTGCATCTCCGTCTCCCAATTGGCAGGTTTGACTCAGGTGCTCTCCTTATCAATACTTATAGTAACATCTCCTACTACACTGGTAATCTGAGAAAAGCCGGCTTTATGTGGGTTTCTACAGATGGATATTTCCTATATTTTCTCATGTAGTTTTTTGTTTCTCGCAACGAGTTATTCCTTTCTTCAGTTGGTATTGATTATAAGGTAAGTGGTCGAGTGAAACCTCCGGCTAACAATACAAAATCACAATCAAATAAAAATTGATTTCCATGGATCCTAAAATTCAGTTGAATTCTTGTATAAAATACAATATTTTTGCGAAATTACATTAAAAAAAAGAGAGAGAAAAAAAATTTCAGTGACTTTAGGCCTTTTCACCTCAGTCGAAAGAGTAATGCTCGAGTTATAAAATGTCGAACTTGGAACATATAATTAGATTAAGATTTTCGTCATGTTTATTACATTTAAGTAATTAATTAATAATTATTTAATTAATAATAAATAATTAGTTAAAGGAAATTTAAGATATTTTTCTCATGTTCACATTAACTGTTGCCTTTGGTGACATGGGACTACGTTCTGCTACCACAACATCAATGCAAATATCATCTCACCATGAAAAGTATTTGAATTGTTTGTAAATTCATTTAAACTTTAATGATGCTTCTTGCTAATGAATGTTACCTTTTGTAATCATTATATTGCAAAGATAACAATCTTCCTAACGTTATAACTATACGCGCATATACTGTGTATATTTTGTGCTTCACTGCGTGCACCTTAAGGTAAAATAGAAAAATATTTTGGAAGTCTTTTCATTCAAATATTGTCAAAGTAAAATTACAATGTTTATTGGTATTCCCTGCTAATAAAATAGTTATCTTTTCAAGCAAACCACTTAGTCACTCAATTTTTGACTTCCTCGTAGGAATCGAAGTGCTGTTCAACTAATGTTTCCCCAATCGCTGGAAACAATTAGTAATCGAAAGGATTCAAGTCTAGTGAATACGGCAGATGGGGTAGAAGGTCCTAGTCTAATGCTTTGATCGTATCTTGAATCTTGCCCCTTTCGGGTAGTTTGTGCATCAATACAAGGGGCAAATTGATCATTTGTTGTCAGAAGCGAACTGTATTAACGTTTTCACAAGGCTTTAGGAGCCACACCTTAGTGGTTCCACCAGACTCGGCCCGGATTAACCATTATATTTTCTTTTAAGATTTTTAAAAGAAATCAATTTTTCATCGCCAATAACAATTCGATGCAGTTTTCCATTTGCTTCTCATTGAATTCATGTGGCACGCGTTTTCCAAACTTTTGGTATCCCCACACAGCTTTTAAAAGGCCAGAAATTATTTGTTGCGTAACACTTAACATTTCTGCCATTTGATTGTATCATCTTCATCCAATTTTATTTCGAATTCAGCGTTTTCAAACTTTTTTGGTTGTCTTCAATCATCATCATTTCTGCATTTTACTTCAGGCAGAGCATGATCATCATTCATTTGATATGTGACAGCACTTTCGGCTTATCGTCTCAAAACTAATTGTATCACTAGAGTTCTATTGAGGCACTGGATAGATGACACTGATTTATCATAACTTATCAAAAACGACCAATTCGATCATCCGATTCAATCCCGGATCGTCTTATTCAAGGATTTGTTGCTACACAGTTGGCTCTAAACATGAAGATAGAATTGGTACGGACCGCTATGTATAAGGACCAGAAACCTAACCTAAATTACAGTAACAGTATTCAAGGATACGAGAGCAATGACTTTCTAAGAGGACGATTAACAATAAATCCTGGGTTATGCATTTTACATTCTTGATAGAATGAAATTTATGAGTGTATTAAGACTAGATAAAGGCAATTTAAGGAAGCTAGGAGACTTACAGACACACCTGTAGGAGACTTACAGACACACCTAATTCCACATAATGCAAGACCTGTAAAGACATCAGATTGTAGGCGTACTTTTCTGTCTTTGCACTTTTCTGCCTTTTCGTAAACTCGAGATGCCAATAAAAAGTGATTATTTCAAGACGAGACTCATCTCAGAGTAGCATGTGACAGAATTTCTATAAAAATTGTTGTTAGTACTCTTTAATAGCGAAAGCATAACAAGCCAACCTGATGCCTTATTTGTACGCCGATAGGCATGAGACTTTGAGCCCAACGGTCCGGCCTCCTCCTATCTACGGGTTCATTTTAATACCGAAAAGGTAAACTGAAAAACAGAGGTTCTTCGTTAAACCCTAGGAATTCTGGGCAGACCGATTCTGAAAACTACTAGTACCGAAGCTCCTTAGGATTTATTTTCCCACAGAGCAGAAAGTTCACACAAAAAGTATTGTTCCGTTTCTCTCCTTCTGTAATCAAAAAACGGCTTCAGCAATAATCTTAATTTCGATAGCCCATATGCAGAGCTATGTAGTCGCCGTAATCTAGTAGGTAGTGTGTTCGCTTATTAGACGTAAAGCCATGGTTTCAAGCCTAGGCCAGAAATCTAAACGAAAATATGAAAAAAAAATGTTTTTTCGTGACTTCCTTACACGCAGATTTCTGTCGTTCGGAGTCGTCTTTAAACTGTAGACCGTGAGCTATATAATGAAAACTACGCATGTCTACTAAGGACTGTCAAAATAGCTAATTGATCTCAACTTATAGTATGGTTGAGATTATATGGTGGTTAAATTTTTTAAGAATTTTAGAAATTATTCTTCCAACGAATTCATAGGTCCCGGTATAGGGAACTATTTACTGTAAACGCATTTAATCTTACTTAATGTAACTTCATCTGTTAGTGTAGCAGTCGTATTTGTCGTTATACTCCAGGATTAAATGTTTAAAATATACGACAGTAGAAATAATTTCTTTTTTACACTTAGTCAAGTATGAAACTCCTTGTAAAAACAGGACAATGTTTCCCCTACCCCTCCTCCTCCAACACACATTTCCTCATATCGAGGCAAAATCATGTTTGTTAGGATTGTTGTTTATCGCTTATATTCACGTACATCTTAACAGTACTTACGCCATAAAAGAAATTTGTCACATGCAATATTCTTGTTTATATACTCGTATGTATGTAAGGACATACACACATACATAGAAATTGCTTTAAGGTGCACAAAGCGGCAGTGGAAAATGCATACAAAATCAAAAGAACCATACACCGTACGGTTACAATTTTCAGTTTATGATGAAAACACAACGATTTTCATGTAGTGAATGAAGCGAACGGTTGAATAAGCAGCAAATCTTAAAGTGGCACATTTAATTATGATGGCAAGATGACGTGTACTAAGATTTAAAAACAACAAGTCTTCATGGAATGTTATGCAAGAAATTTAATATAAAAACATGCAATTATGCGTTCATATAATAGCCTGCTATTGCTTGTCTTGAAATAATTGTAATAAAAATGTTGTTTTCCTTCCTAACCTGTAATATTTAATTAAAATTTAAAAACGTACAGAAATAATTACAAATGGCTGAAGAAGAAAATCAATTTTATATCCTGTTAACTTTTAACATAATGACATAAGAAAATATAATTTATTTTGAATAGAGCGTTGTTGAGGTATAAACGGAGCTCTTTTTAGCAGATCCATCTCCATACAGAAACAGCATTGGAATGTAAAGAAATTCTCTCATCTTGGAAAATAAAAGTTAAATCACCCTGTCGAACATTGTCCACATTGTCACATTGTCACAATCTTAGTTCTGAAGAGTCTTCATCCCATTGAAACAGAGCTAAGAGAAGAGCAAACAAGCTTTCGGCCTAATTGTAGCTCTTTTAACCAACCAAGCACACCATGTAACATAAACATAATGAGTGCCACACTCTACTTTCAATTGAAGTTGACATCTATCTAGAATGTTCCCAACAGTTTAACGCCAACTCTGAAAGACAGATTTGAGGAACTCTTCATACAACTTTATTTACTCTCAGAGTTGTCTTTGAAAGTGCCGAAATAAATATTTTTTTCAGATTCCGTGGGACTTGAGCTACGTAATCTAGTTGAACAATCCAATGTTCTACCTACTAGACTGCATTGACTTAATTGTTGTCCAATCTCGACATTATTGCTTGGTCATGCTGTTTTTGATGGTTAAATAGTGACTGATGTAGACTTCCCCAAAAGAGGAGTAATCTGGCTCACAATACGAAGTTATTGATTATGCAGACGACATCTGCCTTATCTTCCATAATCTCACGATATGCGGATTAACCTAAACTTACTAATCAGTTTGGTAAGCCAATACGACTGCACAACAGATACGCAGACTTCAGACAGATTGAAAGTCAAGCAATAGTTTTTTAAATCCCAATAGCATAGTTACATCAAGCGGTGGAACTTAGCAAACTTTCAACAATAGACTATGCAAGGCTAGATTGAATCTTAATGTGCTAATTTGCAGAAAGAAAAGACAGAGGGATAGCAAGCATTCATTGACCAGTGGCAAGGCAAGCAGGCAACACACAAGCCTGAAAGTGTCTCAGTCTGGGCGATCTGAAACCAAAAAACAACAAGTGTCCAACTATTAAAAGATTAGCCTTAAATTGGGGTTGGTTTCGAATACAAAATAATTTAATTTAATGAACTTAGCAAATAAAATATTCCACAACATGACATCGAACTAAATAAGACTCAATAACGCAACGATGTGACCTAGTTTTCATGTTTATCATGATTGATTTCTCACTGATTTCTCACTGAGAGAAAGCTCTCACATTCCTTGACATTCTATAAAATGCAGAAAATTCTTGCTTCTAACATGCTTTCCAAACAGCTTCGCAAGGCATTACAGTGTTCAAATATTCAAAGCGACATTTCTATGATTTTTTTTTTTTTTTGTCTTTCTTATTCACATTTTTGATGAAACGTTTGTTTCTTAAATGATTTGAACGTAAAAATTGTGAAAAAAAAACATTTAAGAGAGATTGAGTTGAATAATAGAGGAATCACAAATACTAGGAATGCAAGTGCATATTTGCTCGGAAAAATGCATCAAATGCCGTCTTTAAAGGCATACATTTGAAAATTGAAATCTATTTAAAAAAAAAAGAAAAAATTGAAACGAAACACAAAACTTTGTTCTAAAATAAACTAATTTAAAAGAAATAATTAATTAAAATGTAATTAATTTAAAAGAATAGACAGTGAAATTGAGCATAAGACCTCAAATATAAAAAATAAAGGAAACTCAAAAATCGATATTAAATTGTAAAGATTAGGTTTTAGTTGGTTAAATCCGGTAATTATTTTCATGACGGCATCACGTGCAAGAGTAAACAAAGGAAATTAAAGATACGATTACAGTTTTCTTACTACTGAGTTCTGGAAAATTTTAATTTTTGAAGATTGTTTTGTTCACAGAGAAAAGCAAATGTAATATTTCTGGTTGAGAATATTTGAACAAACCCAAAACAGGACATTAATCGAGGCACTTGCTCCCTATTGTCAAAGTTGTGAAGGGCACGTAATCGTATGGGTTGCTTATTAGCTTATTATGGTCGGAAAATCTAATACGAGGATTCCCTATAATTCTCAACTGAATTGCAATCAAGACTACACAACTGCGATAGAGAAAATGTGTATCAAAAATGTGAAAAAATAAAATGTGTGTCGTCATTATTAAAATATTGTTACGAAAATGGAAACGGTGTAACTTTGTTTAACATTAAAATGTTAAACAAATGCTACAAAAAAAACAAACGAACTTGTTTACTTATTAACAATAAACAAAAATATAGCAACAACATCACTGTTACGAAAGAGGGATAAATTAGTAAACTAACACGCAACAACAACAGCTGCAGGAACCAACGTAAACAAGACACAAAACAACAACAATGATGCATAAATAAATGTAAATAGTAAATAACAATGTTTACATTTATGGTGATTTCAAGAAGGCTTCAATGACCTTCATACCAGACTGTTACGTTGCTATATAAATAGACAAGTCAAAGCATTTGTCAGAGTAGAAGCAATCGTGGTTTGAAGATCTCCGTTACAAAGATCTGCAGAACAATTGTGCAGTAATTGTTAATGTTTATCGAAATAACAAATAAAGCAATTGTTGTTGTTAGAATCGGTTGTGAACAGTGGAACACAAAATTGTGCGAATAATAAAGAATTTATTTTTATTTGCAATCTACGAGCTCATATTTCACGCGTTTTTAAAAGGTAAAAACTTAACAATATACTCTAATCTTCACAAGTTTCGTAATTAAGTCATATTCTATTTCAG
>QOCX01004478.1:290-14662 GCA_005959815.1 Sarcophaga bullata | reverse complement strand
GCCAGTTACTACCTTCAGACTTACTTGCTTACTTAATTGGCCATTGATAAACCGATGTTAATACGCTGCTGTGGTCTAGTAGGTAATGTGTTAGCTTATTAGACGAAAGGCCAGGGTTCAAATCCCCGGTCAGACATCAAAGAAACGAAATATGAAAAAATATTTCTTCGGCGACTTCCTCTCAACAGATTTCTGGCAAAATTTCTTAGAGAGTAAATAAAATTGCCATGAAAAGTTTCTTAAAAAATCTGTCGTTCCGAGTCGACTTTAAACTGTAGGTCCCGCCACTCATGTATAAAATTAACACACACAACATAAGTGATGTGAGAACTAGGCCGTAATCCTGACTGAAGGGTTGTAATGGCCAATTATGTGTATGTATGTGACGCCGCACAACGTCATGTCTTTGAGGAGCTCATTGTTGAATCGGATTCTAAAACCATCGTCAACTTGCACTGGACCAAAGATCTTACGTAGGACTTTCTCTTAACACTTTCAAGGTTCCTGCATAAGTGCTTAATAGACTCTTCAGAGTACTTCAAAATCTGATGAGCCACTCCAATAACTTTCCATTGTAATTATCGTTTGAATTGAAAAAAGCTTAATGGTTAAACCCCTCTTAACTACTTCAGAGTCGTACTTAGTGCATAAAGATTACCATTCTAACCTCAAGTCAGTTTCATAGAAGCTGACTGCTTGGAGTGTTCCATCAAGTTGCATAGAACATTTTTTTTTTGATGGCGAAAACTTTCGCTGGAAAGCAACTTAAGAGTTTTCCCGCGATCTCTGTTTATTTCCTGAGATCCCACTGGATCTTCTAGTTTTGAACGTTTTTCCACGTGTTTTCGTGTCCACATGCAGAATTGGACAACAGAAGCTTACAATTCCAGCTGCAACTTTAAATATGAATCACAGCTAAATATTTACGTATCTCCGACAAAGCTCGATATCAACAGATATCATCAACAATATCTCCGGCAAATCCTTTTGACGATTCCAATGAGTTATTGAGTTATCGAGATATTGATAGAACTGTGACTGTGTATTGCCCCGATAACGATTTGGATCTTCATAAATAATTGGGTTCCTACTCTCACGTCTTTATGGTGATTCAATGAGACAGTATATGAGGATGGTTGAGTAGAAGGATGAATACCTGTTCATAATATTTATCTCTGAACTGACGAACGACGTGTTAAATAATAAACAGATTACGTTTGTATATGTTTATTCATACACACGTGAGAGTGTGTACGAGTGTGGGTATAATTTTTATTTTTTCAACTGGCAAGTGAAATTAGAACATCGACAACACCAAACAACCCATCCACTAGTTACCTAGCCAGCCAGCCAGCCAGCCAGCCATCCAACCGATGTCAGCCAGGACTTCAATTAACCCAATTAATGAAAGACTAGAAGGAGCGAAACTCATTAAGTTTCGGACCACATGAACAGCTGATTTGTTATTATTATTGTTGCTGTTGTACTGTTTAAAATGGTCAGTCAATAATTCAGTGAGTCAATACGTTCGTCATTCATTCACTTCCTTCATGCATTTGTATTTGATTTCTGCTTGTGTGTGCGTTTGTTGGTCACTCTGTTTTATGGTTCGTTAGATGGCTGACTGGTGGATGGCCGGCTGGTTGGCAACTTTGTTTAATGGATGACGGAAAGAAATAAGCAAAACGCATGCAAACAAACCGTTACAATAAAACAAAATTAACAACAACAGCAGCAGCAGCAACAACAACAACAACAACAACAACAACATTCAATAGAAAGTCTATTGGGAGACATGAAATGTCGGGAAGCAAAATTTTTTAAATTCTTGGTTCATTTTATTTTCGTTTTTTTTGTTTTTTTTTGTCTTTGTTCTTGTTGCCGTTTTAATCCGTGTTTTTCAAGGTCATTGAAAAATTCAAAATTCAAATTGTAAAGTTAATGAAGAGAAAATCAAAACTTGAGGAAAATCAAGAAAAAAGGAATCAGAAAATCCTCCAAATTTTCGCTTAAATTAAACGAATTCGATGTTGCTTATCAAAGGCAATTAAGGCTTAAAAATTAAATTTTCTTTGTTACCAAAAAAAGATGTTCAAATGACCACCAAAACGTCAGTCAATGAACGGACAAACGAACTATTCAAACCAAAGCCAATCAAGCGCCAAATAAAAGATTTTCATTTTAAATTTCCATGCTCTACCAATAATTTAAGTCCTATTGCTGTTCGCAGAACACTGTGAACAATGAAAACGTTGGGGAACTGAATTGTGAAACTCCAATTGGTTCACAGTGTAACAAAACGCTTCTATCGGAAAACAAAATTTCTGTACAATTGAAAATTTATTGAAAAATGTGAGGGCAGGGGAAAAATCGTAAATCAAACTTGACTCACTGTTTCAACACGAACATTAACCGAAACGTAAATCAAAGTATTTTGATATTTAGGGCAGTAAACCTGACCTAAGGAATACTGTTGGATGAGAAGTAAAGAATAAAAAATAATTAAAGATAATTTTTTATTTTTTATTTTTATTTCTTTGGTTAGATCACAATAACGTTGTTTTTTATGTGTAGGGTATAGTTTAACCCATACTATCCTCTCTAGACCACCGATGTCCTCGAGTAAAGATAATTAAAAACTTTGAGTTTGTCATTGTATTTGAAATTATTTGAATTGTTTTCTTCTTCTTATCTCATAATATATAAAGTAATTCCCAGATTAATATCGTTTCGACTTTAATCCTCAAATTTTTTTCTTCGTTTTGAGTTGGTTTTGAGTCGTCAATCGATTTACGTCGTCTTGGAATGGAGAATGGAGCAAAGCTATCAGAAAACCAAATCGAAAGAAAAAGTCTTTGATGTATAGATGTTTAACTTATAATATTTCTGCAGATATTTTTTTTCTATTCCCATGAGTCTTTAATTTTCATGTCACATGATCCAGTAGCTCCAGACCACATTAATTGCTAGTGCGATTGTGGTAACATTTTGTGAATCGCAACACTGTGTCTGCCCCATGTACTGCTAAGAAATTATAAAAAAGAAAAAAAGCTTCATTTAGTACGTGCACTGACATGTTGTACAGTATATACACTCGCTATCACAGTCACAGTTAGTTGAAATCATTATTAAAGAAAGCAACAACAATAATAACAATAATAACAGCATTCGAAGAAAATGATGGTGGAATGAGAGAGAAAGAGAGAGAGAGAGATAAAAGGGGATCCGTTTACGAATATTCATTAAAATTTTAACACAAACAAAAATCAAACGACACAAGCAACGACAATAAACAATGCGAACGAACAACGAGCACTACCGCAGGCTTTATAGGCAGACAAAAGGCAAAATAAAAAGGTAGACTCAGACAAACACACACACAGGCGACAGACAGACACTACAATCAAGAGATCAATAATTACACGCAAAAAGGAAAAACAAAAAGAAACACAAAAAAAATGCAGAACTTTACAAAGAGCGGCATTCAGTTGAGTAATAAAGGAATGAATTGCAGGGTAAATACAGAATACTCGTATGTTGGTCTGAGCACGAGAAAGAGAGAGAGAGAGAGAGAGAGGAAAAGACTGCGTTTGCAACACACATTACTGTTAGAAAGGAGAACAACAAGATGTTGTTCTAGAACCAATGTAGCTATAAATGCAACAGAAACACTTGTTTTAAAACAACAGCAACAACAACAACAGCAATAGCAAAGGGATACAAAGAATGACATTATTTTGTTCCTTTTTTGTTTTTGTTTTTGGTTTATTTATTTATTTTTGTTTCTTTTCTTTGTTACTCTTACGCTGGCTTTAACAACAAAAGTAACAAACAACCCAGCAACTGCCACTATGCAGAACAACCCACAATTTGTTACACACACTCATACAAATTCAAATTTACCACACACTTTTCTACAACTTCTCCTTCTCATTCTTTATCGTCATCATTTTCTTCGTCTTTTTCTATTATTGTTGTGTGGTATTATGGGCGCTGGGTGCTGCGAGGTACATGCGTGTGCTCGCTTGTGTATTGTGTGTTGCTTGTTGTGCGTTGTGTGAGTAAGAACAAGTGCAACCATTTTGTAAAACAATATTTTCTTATGCTGCAAAAGCCAACAACAATAATAACAACAAATGACGAAAAATGGCAAAATGGTGAGCGTATACCAGACTGGCTAAGACTTGAACAGTGTTTGACTCCTCTATACACGACTTTCAAATGTTTTGTGGCTGTTTTTGTAAAACATTTAAACTTTTTCAATGAATCTCCACAAATAGACACAACAACAACAACAACAACAACCACAAATACAATATTCGTATGTTTTTTGTTTTTTCTTTAAAAATCTAAGCAAAAAAAATCGAATCTTCAAGCTAAACTGAGCGTTAATAGACCAAGTTTTGTACTAAAAATCGTGACAGATTTTCGTTTTTTTCCAATTTTTTTTTGCTGTGCTTAACACACACACACAAACACGTAGAGAGATGTACGCAACAGCAATAACATTGCAAAAAAAGGTAACTCGACAAACTCTAATTGGAAGGTGGGGCACATTTCCTTTGCTTTTCAGTGCGAAGAAAACACTCTCTTACACCCAACACACACGCACGCACATTTAGACTTTTAATCGAACCCGATGAATGCTAACGCATGCTCCCTTTGTATCGTCTATTGGTCCGTTCAGACGCCATTTACAAAAGGAAGACAACAACGATTAACACTCGCCACACCAACAAAGCCTTCCACAAAGTGCAATAATAGATGAGCGAAAAAGAGGCAGACATACGAACCATAAATTGGCATGAAAGAAACTGAAAAACAAATAATCATTGCAAGCAAGTGCACTAAGCGCACATGACATCTTGTTAAAGTGAGAAAGAGAGAGTTAGAGTGAGAATGAGAGAGATAACCTTGTTAGATATCATGAAAGGGCATTGTTTCTTTGCAAAGGAAATTCGAATTCCCTGCTCGCACTTCCCCTCTTCGAAAATAAAAACAATTAAACTGGTTTTCTGATTCACAGTCCATCTCTCTTTCTCTCACTATGTTCTAATTCAATGCCGTTTTCCCAACACTAAGAGTAAAAGAGTAAACATTTGTTTTCAAAAATTAATTTCGAATTTGGGTTGGTGTTGTCTCATTGCCACACAACACAATACGTCAAACACATGAGTGCGCAGTGAACAACCCAACAGAACAGAACACCAACAACAAAAACACAATTTATATGCAAGCGCTTAGCATAACCTGTGCAAGTAAGAGAAAACGAAAATCAATCGTAGTCTCTGCTTTTCTTTTTTTCTTCCTCATGCTTTTGGTTGTTGTTGTTTTGATTGTGTTTTTGAACACACAGCGCATTAAGCAGAATAGAAGGCTGGTTTAGTTGTACGTGAGACTTTGCTGCGCTAACGTTGTTTTCGTTGGTGAGACTATAGAACGCACAGCGGACGCAAATGCTGAATGAGAAGTAACGCACACACAGAGAATACAACCCTGGTTGGCCGTATTAAAAAACCGTCAATCCGAAAACGTGTTAAACGCGCGTTTCATAATCAAAAGCGGCATTATTTTCAAATTTTTCTTTAATTTGTTTTTTTTTGTTGCTTATTTTTAATAATTATCGGGTAATTAAACAAAAAGAAAAAAAATCAATGTGAATTAATGTGACAAATAAACAAAAAAAAAAAAGAATTCTTATTTAGCAATACATACACATAGTCAATGGTGATAGAGAGAGGAAGAGGGAGGGAGAGGAATAATTTAAAAAATTAAATATCAAGAAATAAAATTTAAATCTCTCTTAAAGGAAACAAATTTAAAGAAATTAAATTTAAAAAGAAAAAAATTAACAAATAAGTGCCTTAACAAGTGGAAAATCATTCTTGAAATACCCTTTAAAAGTTAAAAGAAAAAATATTTTATACAAATTATTGCTCAAGAAAATAAAATATTTCAAAAAAAAATATAGAAAAGTAATTAAAAAAAAATAGAAACATCAATAAATAATCATTGAATGCAAAAGAAAAAGAAGAAGAAACACAGGAATTTGCATTCAAATCCTAAAACAAAAGGCCAAAGAGAAAGTGAAAAAATAAGGATCCACGGTTGTGGTGAATAATATCCGAAATAGAAACTAAAAAGAAAGGTTTGTGTTAGTAAAGCACGTTTTAAACAATGCAATATATTGGTAATGGCAAGAGATTTGGTGGCCATTTGGGCCTCAAGCTTCCGTTGCCAGCAATCACAATCACATATCCAAACTGGATTCCAAACCGCTCGCTCGGTGACATGAACAACATCTTTGGATTTGCATTGTCATGGTCCATGATGTTATAAGTGAAGTAACCATTAAAAAAAGGAAATAATAAAAAAAAACAAAACAAACAACATAAGAAAAAATGAAAATTATTTTCCAAAATATTGACAAATGAATTACCATTTACGCGACTATTTATCTATCCATATTCAACACTCTTACATTTCTTTTTCATTTAATAATTGAAATTAAATTTGAAACATGCAGTACAAATTTAGATACCGCACTAGCGTAGGCAGTCCTCAGTATGAAGCGTTCAAATTATTTAACTATTAAAATGAGTAAAAAAAAATCACACAAATCTTAAGACCGATTCATGGTAATTGAACTCTTTTCGTTATTGGAAAAGGTTTTAATGGAAAGGAATGAAACGGTTTATTAGGCAAATCAGTGCTTGTCTATTAAATTGCGGGCATTCTTAGTTGCAATTGATAACCTATTAACTCGATTTTAAAAGGATATTTGAAATTCCACAATATTGATCTTACAAAAACATTATAATCACATAACCCTGGCAACAAAAAGGAAAAGAAAATTTTAGTCCCTATACCTCAAAGAGTGCAGTACATAAGCCACCCCAGAACCAACTCAAAAATCCGCCTCAGGCAATCGGTGACAGATTGTATTGCCGAACCTTTATAAATTTTTCATGAAAGTAACTAACGAAACGTATCCATAGAAAACCCCCAATAACATTCGAAAGGAGAGCTTTCATCACATATATTATCCTCGAAGTATACGAGAGGCAAAAAATGAAATAAAAATTTTCAAAATGTTTCAAAAATATTTTGCGTTGCCATTCTTGAATCTAGATATTTTTTAAATCATGGTAAAAAATATTTTTTATACAGTGTCGGTCAAAACTAACTGAAAAATTACTTGCTTAATAGCAATAAAAATATTTTAAAACGAAGCATTCAATTCCAATTCATTTTTTTGTTCATTTTATTTCAAACATTTTATTTGAAAACAAAATGTAGGATTTTCGAAAAAGATTTCGAAAATTGTTCACAATAAAATTTTGGTTTTTCCATTATCTATCGATATCTGTTTGTTTTGAAGAATCGATAAGATTATTAATAACTTCCACTGATAGTTTCAACTGCACCTAATGGAAGTAGAATGTCCCAAAACTCATTTCGTTTAATAGTTTGTTTTACCACATCACACAAATTTCCTACGGGTTTAAAGTCGGCGGACTGTGTAGATCACTCCATGAATTCTATTCTTGTTCGGTGGCTATCATGTTGATATATTCAGGAGGATGAGATTTTACCATCAACGTGTATGCATATAATTTTTGTTCAAATGCCATTGATTGGTAACGTATGAATCTAAAGTTTTGCTCTGAAAAGTAGGTACAGATCATTACAAGACAACCTTCATGCTTAACAGTCGAGAGACAGAGCCAGGTTTTCAAGCGTTGAGCTGTTAGGCAATTTTTTATTCCATCTGAACTAACCATTTTCAAGTTTGGGTTTATCTGTCCAATGAAGATCGATCAATTTTTTTTTACAAATCTCTGATCAGATGCAATGGAATTCATTAATTACGGGTAAAATAATTTTTATCAGACTTCTTTTGTTTTGTTTTGTTTTTGAAATAGAAATTCAAACCAATGCTACAGAAACAGACCAAAGTCTCTGGTGGGAGAGAGTAGTACACCAACCACTATGTAGTCTACCAAGGCACCCACCACTAACAAATTTAATTGTTGGAAGCATTTTAAGTTTTGGTTACTGATCTGTTAAAAAATTTTAAAAACGAAAAGAGGTGCGTTCAATAAGTTCAATAAGATTTCGAATTCATTCTGTTCACAGATTCATTCACGAGTTCATTTAATCTATTTTAAGCTATAATTTCTTTCTTTCTTTCTTTTTTATGCTTTAGTCTATGAAAGTTCTAGTTTTATAGTTAGTTTTCAGGAACATGTTTCTAGAGTATCACAACGGCGCAAAATATTATGAAAAGATCATTATTTTGATTTCAATTAATTTATTACAACTTCTTTGCATTAAATTCTTAAAAATTCAAACTCTACTCATCGTATTTTCATTTTATTTTACAATAAAACATTTCCATTTCGCCGTAGTCTAGTAGGTAGTGTGTTGGCTCATTAGACGAAAGGCCAGGGTTCGAATCTCCCCGGTCAGTCATCAAAAACGAAATAATGAAAAAAAATTTCTTCGGCGACTTCCTCTCAGCAGATTTCTGGCAAAAACTCTGAGAGTAAATAAAATTGCCATGAAAGCTTCTCAAAAAAATCTGTCGTTCGGAGTCGACTTTACTTTACTGTAGAACTGTAGATCCCGCCCACTCATGTAATAAATTAACACACCCAAGTCAATCAAAACGAAATATGAAAAAAATTTTCTTCGGCGACTTCCTCTCAGCAGATTTCTGGCAAAACTGGAGAGAATAAAATTGCCATAAAAGCTTCTCAAAAAAATCTGTCGTTCGGAGTCGACTTTACTTTACTGTAGAACTGTAGATCCCGCCACTCATGTAATAAATTAACCACACAACATAGTGTGGGTAATTTTGGTATTTTCACGTTGAAATATGCCAAAGACTAGTTCAACGGACTGGACAACGGATCCGCAATACTTTTGTTATGAAATGAGAAAAAATTATTGTTTAAATCGATTTGTTTAAAATCTTTGTTTGCAGGCAATATTCAAATAAAAAGAAATTTTTTTTAAATTTTTGGCATTGCATACATATCTGGTTCTTGCATTATTTTATGCAGTATTTGCATTACGTTTTATTATACGTTACGTTAACATACCATACGTTATACACAGCGTTGCCATTTGCCAAGTTTTCCCTTTTTTCCAAGTTTTTGGAGATGCAAAAAAGTTTTCATTAAATTTTTTCAATTCAATTTAAAATTTATTCAATAAATTCAATAATAATAACACGAAATATTTACATTTTTAAATAAAATATTGTGTATTTTATTAGTCCCGGGCAAAAGTAATAAAGAAATACCAACAGAGAGCACCGGCCTCGGGTGTTTCCTTTAGAAATTTTGGTATTTTTGTAGAAAAAAAAGTTTTTTCTTGTAAAAACAAAGTTTTTTTTTCAGAAATAAAATTTTTTTCGAAAAAAAATTACTGGCAACGCTGGTTATAGAACAAATCGAAACAACGTTAATCGAATTTCAAATTGTTCATACGTACAATAAAGTATGTGGGAAGTAGGTTTTCAAAAATGAACTTAAAAATGTTTTATAAACCCATCTCTATAAATAAAATTCATCTTTATTAGGAAAAAAAATAAAATTAAGCAATCGTTAAAAATTAAATTTAAACATAAATATGTTCCTCAAAGGATTATCAAACTTATACACAAAATATAAGACATAGAAAGAAAAATGAAGCACAGGCTTTTCAAGTAAAATAAGAATAACTTACCAAAAATAATTTGCTCTCTGTGATAAGGATCACTTTTTCATTTCCCACAAATCTCGGCAGTGTCGAATAGGAGAGTATAATGTTGTCTTTTCCGACTCAACTCTTTCCTCATCTTTATTTAAAAAAACAAATTCCATGCTCTAGTTTATGCAATTAAAAGCTTTCGACAATTTTGCCAATGGAAACTGTGAATAGTCTCCACAAGTCTCAATGTTTGAAGTTTCTTTGGCTTCATCAAACAGCTTTAAGTTATCGATGTCAGAATCCCACTGATTGGTTCAAGTTTACATCGTCAAAGTTGTCAACGCTTCCAACTTTAATTGTGCATTCAGGCCATAAGTTTTTTCAAACTTTTCTCAATTTTCGTTTTTTTGTCGTCTTCATTTTTATCAGATCACAGAGGTCCTTAAAGCCAACATATACCATGCCATTGGTTAAATTCAGGAAAAATGCATACATACATACATACATACATACATACATAATTGGCCATTACAACACTTCAGTCAGGATTACGGCCTAGCTTCGCACACCACTTATGTTGTGTGTGTTAATTTTAAACATGAATGGCGAGACCTATAGTTTTTAAAGTCGACTCCGAACGACAGATTTTTTTGAGAAACTTTTCATGGCAATTTTATTTACCCTCAGACTTTTTGCCAGAAATCTGCTGAGAGGAAGTCGCTGAAGAAATATTTTTTTCCTATTTCGTTTTTGATGTCTGACTGATGTCGAATCCCCGAACCCTGGCCTTTCGTCTAATAAGCCAACACACTACCTACTAGACTACAGCAACTACAAAATGGAAAATTGCCCATCGAGAAAAGTCGTAGCATTCGAACGATGTTAGAATCCACATATCAATAGGTCTTTCAAATAAATTTAAAATTTTGCTAATATCTCACACACACTTTTCTTTTTAATTAAAGATCCGATGCAACACGCGACACTCAACATATACATACAATCTGACCATAAAATTTAATTTGCAATGATTTTGTTTATCCTGCGTTTCTAGTGTACGAATGTCAAATTTTATACTTTAACTGTACATTTTTAAGGATTGTGTTTGTGCATTAATAAAGTTTTTGTTTTACTTTGCTGCCGTCAAACGGTAAATGGACGATTACAGTTAAATTTTTGAAGTTAATAAGTATTTTGGAAGAACTGTACTCCAATAATACGAATTTTCCAAGAGTACGAAAATGTCTGACATTATTTATGGAAATTCTTACTACTGAACGTCCACAATATTTAAAGAAAAACATTTCGTTAGAAAACACAGTTATTCGTATTAGGGAGTAGGTAGCATTTTTTTTCTCATTAACGAATAGACGTTGTAGAGAATTTGCTTTATTCGTGGTACCTTATATCGTGAATCGTGGTATCGAAAGTGTATCTGCTGTGCGATTAATTAATATTTTAGTGTAATTTGAAATTAAAATTTAATTGAAAATATTAATAACACGGTAATTTCATAGGCTAAGTTGTTCACTAGGTTGAGTGGAACTCAAATATACTTTTTTATATTTCTCGAACCCTCCAAACTTGTTTTATTTGACAAAAACTGCTGGTAAAATAAAAAAAAAACACAGTTGTGTTATATTTTTCATATATGTTAGCTTATCAAATGAACTTTCAGTTCAAAAATTCTCAGAATTTTTAATGGATCTCGATTGTTTATCACAAAATGCGTCTATGTAATGTTTGCACGACTACCAGAAGTCGGCTAATATTTGCGTTTTCTGCAAATATTATTATTTAACTTTACGCAAACATAGGCCAACTTCTGGTAGTCGCTCCAATGTGAAATTGACACATTTTCCGATAAACAATCAAAATCCCACAAAAATTCTGAAAATTTTTGGAAATATTGGAAATAATAATTTGAAAATATAACTCGACTGTTAGACTCTTTAAATAATAAGTACGCTAATTTTTATCCGACTTGATCAAACGAAATGTCAATGTGTTCACAAGATAATGCACTTTCAGAATGTCATAACTTATTTCATATTTTCAATTAAAATTTGCTACTATGAACGGACAAACATGAAAAAATATGAAAAAAATTCGCAATTGTCAAGTTTACCTCATCAAACCTCATAGCATATTAAGTCAAATAATATAAGTTTGTATACCGTTTGAAATGCCTATCCCTCTGCTTTCCAATAAGGTTTAAATTTTGGACATTGGTTCAGAAATGTTTGTGTAATCAATAAATTTTCTCGTAAAATAAAAAAAAAACAGTTTTTGTCAAATAAAAAAGTTTGGAGGGTTCGAGAAATATAAAAAAAAATTTTTGAATTCTACTTAACCTAGTGAACAACGTAGGCTACGGGTCGTATTGTATTTTGTCGCATAGTGTAAATAAAAAAAAACTTTTCAATTATTTAACGTTTAATTATTTTTTTCGGTTTTCAAACCACAACAAAATTTAAAAAAAGTTATTTGGAGAAAATGCGAAAGCTTTCTCACCTTTCCGCTTCTAATTTCTACTGTAAGTTAACTAAAATAATTGTTAGAATTTTTTATTAAAATATTATGGCCTTACAAATCTTAAATTTTCTTGCTAAACCAAGGGTGCCTTAATTTAAAAAAATAATTTTTTTTTTTTTAATTTAAATATTTTAAAGTCTATCTTAGCAATTAACAAAAAAACTCAAAATAATAATTTCTGTTTGTTTCATAATCATGTTATTTGATCATTATCAGCTTTAAATTCGGTTTGTTTGTTACTAGACTATGAATGTAAGAGTCTTGGGTTCGATTTCCAACTGAAATGTAGTTTTAAATTAAAATTGTTTTTAATGAATTCATTCCTTTAATTAACTGTCNNNNTTTTAATGAATTCATTCCTTTAATTAACTGTCCAGTGTTTTTTTTTTTATTTTGTTCAGATGAAATTTAGTTTAAAACAACCGTGACAATATGAAGATCTCTTGATAACATTTTACTCTGAAAAATGCCGTGTAATTATTGGCCAATTAGTTCAACTCAGTGCATTAAAATGTTATTCAACCTGAAATGAAAAAAAAAAACAAACAAACAAACAACAACAGCTAATAAATAAAATGTTTAACCATAAAAGAATTTAAATATTCATTAAAAACCATTATAAAAATAACAACCAAAAAAAAAAAATCTGACGAATTGCATAAAAATACGCAATTAAATAAATTTTGGTTTTATTTGATTTTTTTTTTTTTTTTTTTTAAGTAATTTTTAATAAAACTTTATCGTCTAATCTGTGATTTATATTTTCGAGTGCTCTTCGATCATACATCTTGCGATCCAAAGAGAGATTTTATTCACTGTTTGAGTAAAATATGCAAACACCCCCAGCATATCCTCTAGTCGGGGAAATGTTTTTTGCTCTTAGATCATGTAATAATAATTTCATCTTAAAATTATAATTTATTTTATAATTCCATTTAATTAATTAATTTCTGGTAAATATTTATTCTTTTGTGTCCATTTTAAAATTAATTTAATTAATCATCTTTGACTATGATTTATTTGTACAAATTTGCGACATATTTATGATAATTTCTTTCCGATACATAAATACTTTGTGTGTTTTTTTAATTAATTATTAAATTTTTTTTCTTAATTTTTATTACATTGAACTTTAGAGGCTATCAATGTTAATGGCAATTATTTTTATGAGGCCATTAAACGTTTAGTGTATGCTGCTGAACTTGTAAATTCTTGAATAGATGAGAGCTGCTATTAAAAGTTAATACGCTTTAATAACAACAACAAAAATAAAAAATAAACTAATAAAATATTAATTACACCAGAACGATAAAAGGTGAATATGCAATACGCAATCAATTGATGCATTTCCTATAGAAATTTTTCGCATAAAAAACTTTCTAATAAATTTATCGATAAATATCGATTTAAAATATTTATTAATTGGAATACAATACAAATTATATTGTAATTTTTACGAGCTGAATACCTTAGATTATATACGCGGTTTTGTGTAACAGATCAGAGTCTCTTATGAAAATCGAGCCCACGACCCTCATGCTAATAATCTAGGAAGGTACATACTAGGCTACCAGGACACCCTATCGATAATATATTCAAAGACTTTATAATACAGTACAGTTACTTTAGGTTGTTTGGAGTTACAATTCTTGTTTGAAAAATTTTCTTAATCTGTGTTACAAATTGGCGGACACTTGTAAGGGTCAAAAAAAAAAGATCAAAACTAAAATTCCGTTACTCTAAAATGAAAATGAATTTATTTCACTACAAAGTTTAGGGTAAATTCATGCGCTTCGTCTTATGTTTTGAATATAAATTTACGTTTGTTCTCTTCATGTTGAGAGACTATCAAATTCACGGGTTTTTCTCGAATATGGAGGATGCTAAACTACGGCAGGAGTGACCGTAGTTGTAAAATACACAGCAAGAATTAAACTCGCATTCATGCTACCAAGAAGAAAGACACAGGAAACAACAGGAAACGAACAGACCTTACATGGTGGCTCGCCTGGGCATTTATGCATTTGTTTTTTGTGTGGCCGGTGATTTATTAATGTGATCACTGCGATAGATATGTGACTCGAGGCGGGTAATCAATTGATGTACCAGTCTGAGCTTGCCCAAAATCGTGATGACTG
>QOCX01004477.1:3954-14662 GCA_005959815.1 Sarcophaga bullata | reverse complement strand
CGTATTTTACTTAAGCTTCTTTATTTTTATTTATTTTTTTATTATTCTTGTTTTTGTTGTTTTGTTGTACTGATTTCAACTGTTTTTTCTTTCTATTTTTGTGTATTTGTAATTGACATGATGAAACATTTAGGTGGGTTTTAAGTACAATTTTTTTGTTTTTGTTTTTGTTTTGTTGGTCCTTTCCCGAAATCTACGCCATTTTGAAACCAGTAATAAATAAATTGTTGTTATTGCAGTATATTAAGAGAGTGAGAGAGAGTGAGATAGCGAGAGAAATGCAATTACATGTAATGAGATATTATTGTGTATGCAATTTGTTTCACTTTTTAACTGTAATACCGAACAATTTTCTTTTTTTTTTTGATATGCAATTAAAGATTCCATTCTATAAAGTAAAGTTAATATTTTAATTATAATCAAATTTGCAATGAAGATGAGATAAAGGCATTCATTTAATAATTGGCAACATTATTATTATGAGTTTATTTATATTGTCAGTTTTTACATGGCTGGCTTTAGAAGATTAGTGCAGATAGAGAAAGAAAAGTCCTAAAATTATGCGGCCAAAAATTCAAATAATGCCTGTCGAATTTATTTAAAAATGCGTCTATAAATGTTGTTAAAAATAATTTTAAAAAAGTACACCGGATAAGCAATGGGATTTTGAGTTTACCAGTGATCCAGAACACTATTGCCAGACCCAATCCGAAAAAATAATCTGGAATTGATGAAATCAGTAACAAGACTTTTAATATTACCCTCAACAATGACAGCTAGCACTAGTTCAAATGATGCCTTAAACTGGCAAAAAATAATTACATTTTAGAGATGCTATTGTTATTTAAATAATAAACATTTTTCTAGGTTATCAGATATATTTCGGGACACCAATATGGAACTCGTATTATGGCACTCTTCTGTCATATGTATGAAGGCAAAAAAATGAAAATTGTTAGTATCCAGCAAGTTATTAAGACTTTCGAAAACTATTAAAGTAAGGAATTTGTTCCTCCTTAGTGTAAAAAGTAGTGTGTAGGCTTATTAGACGTGTGCCCACGGTTCAAACCTCATGTCAAACAATCGAAATACAAAAAAAAAATTGCTTGCGGTGACTTCTCCTCTTCTGGCGAAAACTGTGAGAGCAAATAAAATTGTCATGTAGATTTTCCCAAATAAATCTGTAGTTCGCAGTCGACTTTAAACTGTAAGTCCCTCCACTTATGAATAAGTTAGATCGTAATCCAGACTGAAGGGTTGTAAAGATCAATTATGTATAAATGAGTAATAAAATGAGGAATACAATGGCGTCTGTATGGTCTGTATTACGTGGCAATATGGATCAAAGTCTTCAAAGTTTGGTCAAAACAACTAAATCACGGCAGGTTTTAACAAAACTAAACCTCTTCGTGTACAAACTTAACAATCAAAGATTTGTTCGCCTTAGGTGAGTGTAGTATAGAGGATATGAGAGAGTTTTGTTATCTCGAGAGTATATAATATCAAGCACCAGTTTGTCGGACATTGACAACAAAAGACCCAAAACTTAAATGAAATTCAACATCTCTTTAGCAATCAAAATAAAATCTACCCCCTTACATAAAGATTGCTACCCCTGGGAACAACCACTTAAATACATACATAAGCGTTCATTACAATCCTTCAGTCTGGATTATAGCCTAGCTTCTCATATCACCTATGTTGAGACCAAGTGATGAAATTTTTGAGAAAATTTTGATGGCAATTTTATTTACAATCTGAGTTTTTGCCAATGGAAGTCACTGAAAGATATATACTTTCATGTTTCCTTTAGTTTAAGATGTCTGAGCTGAGGTTTGAACCGTGGCCTTACGTTTAATAAGCCAGCACATTACCTACTAGACTGCGGTGACAACATCTTCAACACTAAAATAAAATCTGCCCCCTCTTTAAAGGCTAATAAACATGGAACGCAGAGAACAAGCAAGTTTCATAAATCAAAGTTTCCGAAGAATTTTGTTGATTTTCAGCCCAACGATCTGATGAGGTAATACAATCAGTAATCCAAACTCATGGAGCAATGAAACTGGTTATGAATTGGATATACTTGCAGCCGAGCTCTCAGTGAATGCTGTAAAATTAAATCCCCATTAAGGAAGAAGAGGACTAGCACATACTTGGATAAGCAAAGTATAACAAAAGTAAGAATAATTTGGCAAGTTCTAGAAAAGCTGAAGCCAAAGAAGACCATAATACCCACACAATGTGTTTGGATCCTATACTCGTTATGGCATCAATAGAAAAGTATATTTTAGTGGCATTAGGTGAGCCAAATCTGAATTAGAAACTGTTTCTCCGATCTTTCTAGTTTTGTTTCTGATTCATTAATAAAGCTTTTTTATGATTACAAGTTTCTAAGAGACAATTGAGTTGCCAACACTTATTGGATAAAAAGAAAGCCCCCTATTACAACTCATATTGATGAGATATTGGCTGATACGATATTATTGTCTATATTCGAGAGGTCAGGCGTTTTCTCGACGATTATGTTGAATGAAATAAGAATTCCTAAGTTATGGAGCTACGAAGTACTGGACAAAAATGAATTCATCGTTTGTAAAGATTAAAACCGAAGCAGTATTATTCGCCTATTTTAATGCTTTAACCGTTGGCCTTATGAGTTCAGGACGTTATCTACGATTATTTCTTCTCAATCTACATGACTGTGCTGCATTAATTTGCTTCAATTCTCATGTAAATGATCGATAGCTTAGATCATTTACTTAAATTTCTTTCAATTTACAATGTCAATGACCCATAGTGCAAAGTTTTTTGTTTATTTTTACTTTTTTTTTTTTTATTTATTTTCATATTTCATTGTTAATTATTCATTTCCGCGTTTTTTTCTTTGCGCCTTTTATTAAAGCATTTTAATGAGTCAAAATGGCTTTCGGGAAAATCATTTCAAAGTAAATCATAGAAAAGAATGTGAAGCAAAGTATGAAAAATTAAAAGAAGTACAAAGAAAAAGAAAAGTTTGTTTGGAAATAAAAAAAAAAACTTTCTTTTTAAATTAGTTTTCAAGGACGTCTCAAAAGTCTTGATTTGGTTTTAAGTTGGTGTTTTTTTTTTGTTGTTTTTTTTCTGTTACAGGAAAAAACATTTTCATGAATTTTTCGCAGCGCCATAATAAATGAAAAACAAATGGTTGAACAAAGTTAAAGTTTTCTAACACAATAAAACACAAACTTTGTTTTAACGCGCCGCCGTAAAGTTTTGTGTTTTCAGTGTGCCAAACTCATTTGCCTTGCTTAAATTCTCGAAACTCCCGAAACCCAAACACATAAAGTTCTAATATTTCTCGACAAAACCTTTTTGGTGGCACGGCTGATACCAACATTTTTTTTGGTATTTGTCTACAAAAGCAAGGAAACTTTGTTTTATTTAAATTATTATAACTTGGCTTTTAAACAAAAAAACGAAGAAGGAAGAAAAATATGAAAAAAAAAGAAAAAACTTCAGTCACCCTCTAGTGTTTATCAAAGTTTATCAATTAATTTTTATAGGAAAAGTAACAACTTTTACTCATACTAACACCAAAAGAAAAGAAAGAAAGAAAAAAAAACTAAGAAAACTTTCCTTTTCCGGTTACAGTTTCGGTGTGAATGAACGAGCAAGCGAACCGCTCTTACATTGTCCGCCAGTTGTCGCAAACTTTTTAACACACGTTTTCCAAACACAAAAGTTTTTGGCTTAATTTTTGAAAAAGAAAGTTTAAAATAATAGGCAGGCAAAAATTTAAAAAAAAAAATAAACTGAAAATTATTTAAAAACTACTCTCAATATTTAGTTGATATCATCATAGGTTTTGTGTATTGTTATTTGGTATTTGCCTCAACGAACCTGAGCCTACGTACCCTATCGCTGGTGTTCAATTGTGTTTCCATGGCATTTATGTCCGATTTCAAACGCATCATTTGTGATTCAACACGAGCATTTTCACGCTGCAATTCTGTGATTTCAGCCTCTAAACTATTCAAATCCTCACCGGTTGCTGGATCATGGCGTGTCACCGCATTGATGTCATTGGTAATGGCCGATGAGTTGGAAGAGGATGATGTCGATTGCAAGCTATCAGGCAATAAGCCAGTGGTTGTTGATATGGCCGCTGAAGAGCCTATTGGTCCACAGGATGATTAACCGCTGGCACAGGACCCACTGAATTCATCATCATTTCCATGCCTAACAGAGAATAAAAAGGTAAAAGAAAAATTATTTTTTTTAGATTTCTTTGTATTTCGTATAAATTTCGTGGAGCGTGTGCTAAGAAATTTTCATATTTTTTTTTTGAGTGTTTTAAACGAACTAAAAAGGAAATGAAAATTGAATAATCAAACATAACATATCATATCATAACTCTCTTACCTTAAACACATCAACTGAATTCAT
The DNA here is from genome assembly GCA_005959815.1 of Sarcophaga bullata. Lineage (NCBI taxonomy): Eukaryota > Metazoa > Arthropoda > Insecta > Diptera > Sarcophagidae > Sarcophaga > Sarcophaga bullata. The sequence continues at coordinate 10,234 of QOCX01004477.1, read as the reverse complement.
TTTATTTTTATTTTCTGTTTACTGTTTACTGTTCTGTTCTTTCTTTTCTAAAACCTGTAGGCACTTTAGGCACGTTATTTAACTTGTTTTTGTTAGAAAGTCTTTGTTTTTTTTTTTCTGTTATGGAATTTGGTTTGGTTTTTTTTTTTTGTTTTGCTTGTGCTAATAAAATTGGTTTTTAAAAGCTGGGTTTTATTTAAATCGTTGTTGTTTCTTGCTTTGTTTTGTTGTTAAAAATTATTTACAAAAAAATTTGTTTCTTCTTTTAAATTATTACACGCTTTACAGTAGATATTCAGCGCCGATACAAAATGTGGCATAATCTAAAACCGAATAAAAACAACGTACAGAACGCATCATGAAATGAAAAGAAAAATAAGAAGATTAAAAAATTAATAAATTAATTAAATATCGTATTTAAAAATTCATTGATTTTGATTGATTTTGATTTCATTTCAATTTGTGTAAAAAAATTTTTTTTTTCTTAAGGGAAACAGTGTAAAAAGATTTGCTTAGTTTTAAAAGTTAGGTGTAAAGGTGTTGTTGTTGTTAGTTAACAAATCACAGTGTATTATTTTATTATTTCAAACAAATATTAACAAAAATATTATCAAAACCAAACTAATAAAAAGAAATTTCATTTTCATTGAATTCAAAGGAAAAATAAAACAAAAATTTGTTTAGCACACGCACACAACTTAAGAAATATTTTTTTTTTTTTGTCTTTCTAAATATTTTACAACTACAACCTAAACTACTTTTTTATTTGAAAATAATGATGATGAAATAATTTTCGATTTATTGCAACAAATTAAATATTTTAACACAATATTATTACTAATTACGTGAAACTGTTAAAAGCTCTTTACCTGTATAGCCTTTGGGATACACCATGGTGACCTCATCGAATTTGGGTTTCTTAATAGCCTGGAAGCTGAACCACAGCCTGAAAAGATATGAAAAAAAAGGATAAAAATTTCATCTCAGTCACTTGGGTGTAAATCGATATAATATTTCAAAAAAATAACAGAGCTTTCTAATCAATTATAAGCCATAAAAAATAGAGCATTCAGTAGTTGAACTTTAACAATTTCATTATGTTTAGAACTTTTGCTTGTTTTTCTATTACAAAACATGAACAATTTTCATATCAGGCCATATTTATACTCGTTTCTGATGGTTGTTAATGCAGCCTTACTCACTTAGAAATTTAAGAGTAACAAATCTAAATTAACTGCCGTTGAGACTTTATAAATTTATGAAAAGCATGTTCAACCATCTTCTTAGGCCATATCGGCAGTTATATAATATAACCAAGGATGGGTAAAATGGCTTCAGTAGATCATGTAAGTCTATTCAACGATTGGTTAGTAAAACTTGCACCACCTTGACATTTGTAAAGCATTACAAAGAGTGCTGTTTTATTTTAAATCATTGAGGATGTCGCATTCCATCCAATTCTTATAATATTTATTGCTTCATGGATTTCTTTTTGTCAACAATTCTTTGTACTTTTTTTTTTTTTGTTACCTCCCTCCTGAGCTTTTAATCAAAACCTTTAAATAACCAGAACTACTAAACAGGCTCAAGGTACTTGCTAACAGTATTCTTCTCTGTGGGAAGATACAAGGGAGACAGGAACAAGATTACTTTATCGTCAGTAAAATATTTATATAGTGTTATACAGTTATTTCAAGTATAATGCCTAGATAGTATACAGTTTTGGCGTGGCAGCTTATCCCAAGACAGAATCTGGACTTATGCAATCGATACATGGATTAATAGAATAATTATAAACTTTTTTCTTTTTTTTTTTTTTTAAGGAATTATAACAAACCAAAAGACTCTGTTAGGAATCGATTGCCTAATTTTCACGCTAAACTACTAAGCTACCATTATCTAACGTAAATGTTTTTAGATCACGGATACCATTGCAAACAATACATTCTTCCGCGCTACTTGAATGCAATTAAGCTATTGTTGCCTCGATGTATTTGCATTGAAACCTTGTGACAAAAAACTAATGATACTTTTTATTACACCCAAGAAATTCATTGTATACATACATACATAATTTGTCATTACAAGCTTTCCGTTAGGATTACAACCTAGTTTCTCACACAACTTATATTGTGTGTGTTAAGTTTTTATACATGAGTGACGGGATCTACAATTTAAAGGCGACTCCGAAAGACTGTTTTTTTTTTTTTTTTTTTTTTTTTTGTTTGGGAGAAGCTTGTTTACTCTCAAAGTTTTTGCAAGAAATCTGTTGCGAGGTATTTGCCGAAGAAATATTTTTTTATGTTTCGTTTTGTTCGAGATGTCCGACTTGAAATTTAAACCGCAGCCTTACGTGTAATAAGCCGACTAAAACTATGGCGGCTACAATTACGAGCACACACTTTCGAAATGTGATATTGGTCTAAACACCGAAGAAGTCTGGAGTTGAAAATTTAGCGCTGGTAGATGGAAATGTGATAGAAACAGTGATAGCAGAAGAGAGAAACTGGAACAGTGTGTTATAACACTACAAAAGAATTATAAAAATGCATAGACTATCTACAAATCGGAGATCTAAACATATACAAAAGCGAAGAAGAGTATTTATTATTGGTATATCACTTTGAGTAAACTGCCACAAAATAAATGCATTCAATACTGTTGCCAAACGACAACAACTTTTGTGTTTTCAGTTTCGGATCCAAATGCAACATCCTGTGATGTATGTTGTAACACATGTGACACGTTAATCAGTATGTTAATGGAAGAAATTCAATAATTAAACAAATTTGATAAAATTTCAACTATGCGCGTGGCATTATTTCAATGCTAACTGCATGGCAATGGATAATCTTAATAACTTCATATCTGAATGTAATAGTTGATCTGTGCCTGCATATATTTTCATGCGTCAGATGTGAGTATCAATTCGAACTTCAATTTTGTTTATGGATTGAAGAACTATACAGTTAGCATCGTAATCCTTCTCCACTAGACTGTGCACCTCTAGTTTTTTCAAGGCTGCTTTCAAGTCTTCATTTATATGTTTTATGGGCACACCAAATTACTTCTTTCAAATTACATTGTACTGCACACGCCTAGAGTCTGAATTCTAGTTATTATGTGAGAGGCTATGAGTTACTATGAGAGTATGACCTACTTATCAGCGAAGAGTTGTTTTATTTGAATTATAACTTAGCAAAAGTATGTACGGAAATTTGTATCGGATATGACACAATTAGTCCTAGCGCTTGTGCCTAGTACCTAAAACCTGTACAACCAGTAAGTGTAACTAGAAACTTATAAAATTGAATTGTACTGCTTGTACGACAGAGACGCAGTAAAGCACTCGTACTCTTTCAATGTTTTGAAAGGAACGGTTTAACGGTTTATTATTTAATGAATTACACACAATGGCCTGAAATTATATGTTTTATAATTTGTTTTCAAAACTCACCATCAAATTTCATCGCTGTAGCTGCTGCCACAGCTGCCTTATGCTGTTCACTGTGCCGCCGCTTCTAAAACACGCATTTTATTACGATTGGCAATGGGGCAACCAGAAGCACTAGAAGAAATTTAAAAAAAAAAAAACACACACATACACACATTATTCAAAACTTAAATAATATCTGACAGTTTTTTAAATTATATTTAAAAATTTTTAATTTAATGTATTTAACAAGCTATTAAGAACAATTTAAGATAAAAACAAGAAAAAAAATTCAATCTAACCTTCGATGTTGATAAAAATTTACCGGTGGAATGTCCAGAACCATCACAACCTGGTATGGGACCTCTAAAAAAGGGATTATTATTATAAAAAAAGCTGGTCTCAACTTCTCTCTAATAAGAAGCTAGAAAATTATGTCCAGTTGCAAGCATACTAAGAACTGGACAATTACGGAAACCATATTGCTTAGGTCTAACTTACCTTAAAGGCTCTGAGTCTTGACCATCTCTGGGCTTACTTTTAGGCTTATTGGCACGTGGACAACCCGACAGACTGCGATGTGATGAATAGTTTGCCGGTTACATGGCCCGAACCATCACAGCCAGGGGTGGGACACTTCAATTTCCTGGAATGTGGTTGCAAGTGATTGCGATCTGTGCGTGGGCAACCGTCAAACTACAAGAAAAAAATTTTAAAAGGAAAAAAACAAAAAAGAAGAGCACATAGATGCCAAAAAAAGGGGAAGAGGAATGGGAAAGAAAAACTTAAAATTAATTTTTTTTTTTTTTTTTGTTACATTTTTTATCATTATCCAACACTTAAGTAAGTGCCTGAGAATAATGAAAATTAAAAAAATAATAAGAAATAAGGAAACGAAAAACTTTTGTGTTTTAAGCTGTTTTTATAACTAAAATCAATCAGTTTTGTGTACTTAAAAGGAATCAAGAAAATCGATTTCAAATAGTTTTTGAGAAGAGAATTTCTTTTGAATCTATTAAGCAACGTAGGAAGAAGCCTGTAATCAAATCAAATACGGAGGATTTTTAAATGCTTCAACCTGTTACAAACAAAAACCATAGGAAAATTTATTTCTTAAGTTTCTAAAGTTTTTCTTGCAAAAAAATGCTTTAAGTATACTTAAAGTGTGCTTAAAGTGTGCTTTAAGTATGCTTAAAGTAAACGTACTATTCTAAGGAAATTTAGGCATAAATTTCCATGTTTTTCTTGTGTTTCCTGCACTACAAATTAGATTTCGGGTTCATTCTCATTACCATAACTATGAGAGAGAAAAGGTTGCTTTAAATATACTTAAAGTGTGCTTAAAGTGTGCTTCAAGTATGCTTAAAGTAAGCGTACTATTCTAAGTAAATTTAAGCATAAACTTCCATGTTTTTTCTTATGTTTCCTTCATTACAAATTAGATTTCGGCTACATTCTCATTACCATAAAGCATGAGCGAGAAAAAGGTTTTATTTTATGCATGTTTAGATTAACCTTTAGACTCTAAGGAGTTTAGATTTTATGACTGTCCTGTTACGTTACGTTATTTTATGAAATCTCACATCTTCATAAATATTAAAATTTCTAAATAAAGACACCAGGCCAACAAGACTTACAAATGACCATAAATCCCCTTATGCCTTCTACTTATCTGTATCCTTACGTCCTGAACATAAAGGATAACAAAGCCTGTTAAGTGTTATTCGAGCATATTTTCATTATTATTGTCATACATTATCATTCATTAACATCATAATGATGTTTAAATTCATTTTGTTTCATATTTTATAGTTACAGTAACCATATTTCTTCTTCTTCATCCTCTACATTATGGTTTTAGAAAATTTCATCATGTCTACCTCAACACTATAAATGAAAACTTAAAACAACAAAAACCAAAAACAAAAAGAAATTATAAAACTTAGATACACAGAAAATGGTTACCAGGATATACATTATGTCGTATGTATGTATGTATGTATGTAGTGTATGTATAGTATGAGATCATGTGTATGTATCCTTTTTCTTTTCATATTTTTTTTTTATACTAATGGTTGGTAGAAACTTGCCATTCAACTAACCTATCCTTTGTCTTGTCATGTTGCGGTATGTGTTGCGGTGGTGGCATTGAGTAACACGATGCTGGACTTGTCGAATAGCCGCCTGAGACTGGTGTCGGATATCACCCGGGACCAACAGCAGTGGCATAAGGATTGCTACATTGATATGCAGCCGCCGCACCATAACCATGATAGCCAGCTGGGGGATAATCACTCTGTACAACCATACCATAGAGCCGGGATGTGTGAATAGCCTAAAAACGTACATGAAATCAAAAAAAAAGCAAAGAAATCTGTCATAAACAGTTATTCTAAATAAATAAAAATAAAACAAAAACAAAAAATTAAAGGAAATTAAAATCCCCCCCATCGAATAAAATTTAGGTCCGAACAACACATTTTTTCATACGTAGTTTGGCAGCTTTTTTTTGATGAGGAGAACATGTTCGTACGAACAACTCTCCGCTCGATTTGGTTTGATTTGCAATTTTGTTCGAAAATTTAGGACAGAGCTGCCAATAGGTTAGATATTCCATACAAGGTTGCATTTATCTGCCCGTACAGATCATGCTTTAAACGTGTCATATGGCAACCTTGATTTTCTAGACAAATTTTGCAAAATGAGCGAATTGTGCTGAATTTTGTTAGGACATCAAAAAGAAATTCCCCTTAATAATCTTAACAACAAAACTTTCATCAAATTATCGTACTCACCACTTGGATCACGATAACTATCAATGTAATGCGAGCCACCACTGTCCGGGGT
>QOCX01004476.1:0-14668 GCA_005959815.1 Sarcophaga bullata | reverse complement strand
TTTTTTTTAAGTAAATTTAATCCTTTCTTTTTATTACGTTTTCAATTTTCACTACTTTTTAATATTACTCTTAAATAACGGTGGGTTGTTTGGTTTTTATTAATTAATATTTTTGGTTTTAATTAAATGCATTAAATTAATAAAATTTTTGTGTTATTATTTGAAATTATTTTTGTTTATTTTTCTTTTTAATGTTTGATTGCAAATTCTCTGTGTTCTGTTAAAATTAATATTTCGCAGAGAAGTATCAAACCGCGCGACTTTCACGCTTCGACTTTATAAATACTAGTGATTTGCCAATCTACCGTGTGCAGTGCTTATATTTTTGCTTTACACACACCACATAACACAATTGTGTTTAATTTTTTTTTTTTTTGCAACGAAAACGTAAACGATCCAAACACACCACAATACACAATACAATACGAAATAATCAAATACACGCCGCTCGTCAATATTAAATTTCTCTGGGTATTGTGAACTTTACTCCATTTATGCTGAATTGTTTATTGTTGCTATTGTTGCAGTTTTATTCTCCTGCATGCTCTCTACCCATCACCCGTTTCTGAGAGTGTAACAATTTGCTGAATCATTTTTATGAAATCTCATCTTATGCGGCTACATACATATATAATTATATGTATGGTTTGATGTATGTGTTTGGTTATAAATTCTTTTGGGGGCCATCATAGGTATACATATATGTATATGTACACCTACATTCTGCTGTTGTTATTCTTAGTGGTTTTACGCTTATTTCTTCTTATTAAAAACACTCGTGATTAGGAGACGTGCCCTCTCATACGCAAAGACATAAATATGTATGAGTGTGTTATTATTATACGTCAAGAATTTCTTTATATCATCACAAATTATTTTTTCGTTATCATTGTTTTGTTATTGTTTTCGCACATACAGTCTTGCTTAAACATCATACACAATAATTGATCTGTTTAACGAAAATAAATCGATAATTGTGAAATTATTAGGAAAAAAAAACTTTATAATAATTGGCAACACCCAGTACATACGGGTGGTTTTCATGTGTGAGTAATTGAAAGAAGTCACGTGCTAAAAACAATTTATGTTTATGCAGGTTGTTTCTATGATTAGAAATGCTTAAAGAGTGAAATGCTAGGGGCAGAGTTTTTAATTAGAGAGGACAAAAGTGCACCAATATCAACAGTTAAACGGTAAAATCTCAAGGGTTGCTGTAGTGAAGCTGTTTTGAAGTATGAGAAGACTGGCAATGAAATATTAGTTTGGAAAATAATTACAACAAGTAAACAGTTAAATCTCAAAGGTTCCTATAGTGAAGTTAACTTATAGTTCAAATCATTTTCGTACCTTTTATCTTAAGGAATTTTTTTTTTAATTTTAAAATGTTTTCTTCGCATTTTTAAATTGTTCCTCACAAGTTAATTAAAATTTCTAGAACATTTTACAATTGTCTTTAAAATTAAACGCTTTTTATTTATAATTTTATTGTTTTGCTAATTTTTGTTTAGGTTCCATTATTATTCCACTTAAGTTTCCATTATTGTTCCCATTTGTTTTAATTTGTTATTTATTTAGTTTGGCTAGCAACATCATTAGATAATCACCATTTTTTAATAGCCTACGCACGCTTACAGATCATCTATTAAGGAAAAAAGTCTATAAAAATTTCGTTTTTCTTAAATGGTCAAGAGAATTCAATTATTACAGCAAAAAAGCAAAAAAGAAAAAAAGAACTGTCATCTATTCATTTCCTTTAAATAAAAATTCTGTAACCATAGGCCTATTCTGTCCCCCGTACATGAGAGACTTTTTATTATCCAATATTGAGCCGTCCCAGTCCCAACAACATCATTGTTGTTGTCTATTAAGATAAGGAAATTTAAATATTTTTTATTGTAGTATTCCATGTTTGTTGTTGGTGTTATTGTGTCTACATAGAACACGCTAAAGATGAATGAATGAATTTTTATTACCATACATTCGTACTCCTTCGCCCATTACTATTCACTTTCAGACAATTAATTTCACTGTGTGTTGTTGTGTATTAGCACCAGTTACTGCGTATATTTCGTTTTTTTTTTGCCTAAAACTTCCCGATAAGGCATAAATAAATGGCACTGCAAAAAATCTGATAAGCTGGAGTGCAATTTAGAATTTTTTATTTTTTATGCTCATCAGCTAAAATTACAATAAAAACGCGTGATCGCAATAAAAGTCTAAAAAAAATAAAATGGAATGAAGATGTCATTGCATTTGACATCAATTCGTATGCAAAAAATAATGCTGCCTAACAGTGGGCCCGCATACTCAAAAATTTGCAGATAAATTGCTTAAAAGCATTGTAATTACTGATGATATATGATTGATTAGTTTGTTATTGTTTCGTATTAGGCCAATAAGGTAACACATTCCTACAATTAAGGATACTTACTTACTGACTACAATCCTTTAGCTCGGATTACAATCTAGCTTTTTGCACCACTGTGTATGTTAATTTTATCCATGCGTGGCAGTTTAATGTCGATTTCGAACTACAGATTTTTAAGAAATTTTTCATGCTAATTTTTATCTCCTCCCAGAGATTTTGCAAGAACACTGATGAGAGGAAGTCGCTGAAATTTTTTTTTCATATTTCGTTATGTTCTAGATGTCTTAGCCGCCGGGGTTTAAACCACGGATTTTCGTCTTATAAGCCAATACACTAAACTAAGACTAGGTCCCGTTGCTTATGGATAAAATTAACGCACACTATATAGACGATGTGAAAAACTAGGTCGTAATCCTCACTGAGAGGTTGTAATAATCAAGTAAGTAAGTACTAGCCTAAGGCGACTCAATTGATATTGCTGTAGCCATGATGTTCTTTGGGGCATTATCGCTTAAATTGAAATATTCTTATTGGACCTCTAATACAATATATAACCTTACATAATCCATTTCGATATATGTCTTAATTTCTTTATATTCATTATGTATGAATACGTGCCATTTGGAACATTATCCAATAGATTACAGGTAAACAAACAACGAGAAACAACTGTTAAAAGAAAAAAAATTGTTTCCATTGAAAAAAAAAATAAATTTCAGTGATTGATACATGAACATGGGACCCAACAGGTATGATTTCTAAAGAAAAAATAGAAAAAAACTTGAAAAAAATTCCGCGTACGAATACTCCACTAAACATACAATAAAAACATTTTTTTCTTTGGATTTTGTTTTATTGTAGTATTGTTAACATAAACAATTTAAAGGCTGTGTCTGTGCGTCTAAATAAAAGTTTGTTAACCTAATTCTGCTATTTTTTTTTTGTAGACAGTTCATCGTGTAGACATGAGTTGCTAAATATTTAAATTTATTTCCAAAAATTTTATGTGTGTTGAATTTCGCAACCAGAAACCAAATTGTGATGAATTGATTTCATGCAGTTCTAACTAGGGTAGAGTGGTACGAATAACAAAAACGATTGATACTTTAACTAGTTATTTTTTTAAGATTAAAGTTTAAAATTAAAAGACGTAATAAAAATTTAAATATGTTCGCTTGCACTGTCGCGAAAGGGTTAATAGTTCAGATAGTAAAATTTTTTTTGTTTAATCACTCATATTACAGGCAAAGTTTAAAAAAAAAATTTGTTTCGAAAATATGTCGAGTCACTTGAGGATCAAACTAAAACATTTATGCAGGCGGTATAAATTTTAAATTGTAAGACATTTACAAATACGTACTTCTGGTACCTAATGGTACTGCATATTCACTAAAAATATTACAAAAATTTGTTCTTTTTTTCTTTTTTCAATAAGAAAAGTAGACTTACAGACGATTACTTATATAATTGATCATTACAACTCTCTAGCCAGGATTTCTTCCTAGTTTCTCACACCACCCATGTTATGTGTGTTAATCTTATAGTTTAAAGTAAGTAAATAGAGTCTTAGCGACAGATTTTTGAAAAACTTTTCACTGGAATTTTATTTTCTCTCAGTTTCTGCTACCTACTGGAGTGCGGCAACGTCTTGGTTATATGCCCAAGCATTTTTCCGTAGGAGATAGTAGTACGTGGGCCTTTACTATGCATATAATCTCTCCGATCTTTAAGGGATGTACATTGACAGTATAAATGTCTTAATCAAAAGATCAGGATGATTTCAGTGTTAGAGAAACCGTATTATCGCAAAGGACTAACTAGTTGCGGCCTAAGTGTGGCTACCTTCATGGGTTGACAGTCACTTTTACCTTCTACCCACCTGCTTTTACTTTTGCAGTAAAATGCCTGTTGACCAAGAGGTGAAACAAATCCATGTACAACTGCCTTCTTTTCGTTCACAGCATCATTTGTACAGAATCGTGTTCAAATTATGATGAGCCAGGTTAAATTACCGTCTGAAGTAGAGAAGATATTTCTCTTTAATGCTACTTTAAATCTTAAAGAATTTCAAGATCTTTACCCCTTATCACCTGTTAATTTTTAAGAAGAAGCCGAAAAAAATGTTGAAAAACGTTTCTTGAATGTTTTTGTTTGTTTTTTTTTGTAATTCTGTTCCCACATTTAAAATTGGTTTAGACGAGACTAGATTTGTTAATTTAAACTCAAAATTTACTTTTCCCGAGAATGCAATGGAAAAGGGGGCTTTTTATTTGAACAGAATAAGAATTTTTTTATATGCAATCCGTATTTGAATAAGAATTTCATCTTCATTATGCATGAGTGTCAGGGTACACGTCACAATTCATCCTTGTCTTCCAAATATTCGGGGATTTTGGACAAAATCTTTTGATTTACAGAAATTAAAGTAAAAACAGAAAACAAAAATACAAAAAAGTAACAAAACAAAAACAATTTGATTAACAAACATTTTATTTATTTTGACTTCTCTTGCGCGCCAGCAGGCAATGTGATGATGACGTCGAAATTTGTTTTTCAACAGCGTAATAATTTATAAATTAAATACAAAATACAAATTGTTTTTGTTTTTTTTTTATTTGTTTTAAATTTTAATTTCATAAAAACATTATTGCTGGGAAATTTAAAAAGAAAGGGGGGAATTTATTAAATTAAAATTTAATTCAATAATTCATTTGAAAGTGATTAGAAATACGGCTCGATTGTTAATTTTCCCAAGACTTTGTTTGTGGTGCTGTGATGTACCAAGTGACTGCCACACATACACGGTACCCGTCGGGTAAGAGTTAACTATCATTAATGATAGAATAGTCTTCGCTGCCGAGTAGGTAGCGTATTGGCTTATTAGACAAGGAGCCTTGAACTACAGGCTCCCAGCTCAGACATATTGAACAAAACAAAATAAAAAAATATTCCTTTCGGCAACTTCTAAACAGCAATCTTCTGTTTCAAAAAATTCTGAGGCTAAATGAAGTTGACTTTTGGAGCCGATATTGAATAGTAGGTCCCACCACTCATGGATGAAATTAACGCACACAAAAAAAGCTAAGTTATAATCCTGACTGAAGGGTTTTAATGTGCTAATTATATAAGTAAGTAAGCTGGAGAATAAGATGAGCGATAGGGTGGACTGTGTTATACATTTATTAAAGGGACTGATATTAAACTTTTTTAAAGGCTGTCTCACATGACTGCAGTGTTTTACAAGCAGAAGTCATGACAATTTTGTGAGCGGCTTAACGCTTGTTGAGTGAGAGGATTTTCCCTAAAAAACCTCTTGAACTACTAGGACAGCCAGGCTGCAATTAAATCCCTAACGAACGCGGTTTCAACGTCCGTCCTTGTACGTGAATACCGAGAATTTCTTAGCGAAAATTTCGAATCATTCAAAGACAGCTATTATATGAGTTTCGGGAATAGTGACTGTTTAAAAAGTAGGTCGCATTAAATTCAATAGTTATTTTAAGTCCAGAATCAAATTGAAATACTTGTCACTATCGATCTGTTGCAGCTTCATTAAGCCAGTGCGGTAGTACAGCATTTAAAATCTTTTATTCTTTTTTGATTCAGCGAATTTTCACAATTTTTTTTATAGAATTTATTTTTAATAACACGATTTCGTGTGAATAATTTTGTTTTTGTTTTGGAAATCATGTGAATCCAGATTATTCTTTAATAAGGAAAATTAAAAGCGATTTTTTTGCTGTTATTTTTCCGTTTATTTTTGTTGATCTGTGATGACGTCGCAATTGTTGATCAGTTGATCAACCATGACAACAGAGTGAAAAAAATTAAAAAATAATTTTGAAAATAAAATACCCAGCATGTTACTTAAGGAGCTGCTAATTATTACTATTTTTTGAAATGAAAAATTCGGGTCTTTTAAGTGCAATTCTAAATAAAAACACTGCACTCTTTCAGACAAATATCATACTAATGGGGTTTAGTTTGTACAATCAATGATCAACATTGATTGGGAGATGATAAAACCCGAGATGTGATTCGATGTGATTGCAACAAAGGGTCGCAACAAAATTATTTCATCGAGTTCCGTTATGAGTGAATAATTTTACTTTTTTATCTATCTTCTACAGTAGTCTGCTTCCTCGAATTCAATTCAATGACCATTCCCGTTGCATCATCATTGTGTGGCTCAGTTTCAATCAGAGCACACATGCACTGTAACATGTTGGCCACCGTACTGGGTCTGCCCAGCTCAATAGCAATGCGATTTCCAACGATAACCTTGGACCCCTATTTCAACAACTACCTTTTGAATGATGTGAAATTTCTCTGAGAAATTCTTCAGCATATTCATTAACAAGGATGGATCCTTAGAAAATTAATCGCAGCCGGCCTGCCCAAGTGCATCAAGATATTTTCAGGGAAAATTCCAAAGCCATGCAGAAGATTTTGATGAATAACAAAATAGTATTTCTTTTGAAAAATAAAAACGAAAAAAATTAACACATTTTTAAAGGTCATCTTTGACCATATTTTTTCAACCCAATTGACTTACCATAAGGATCGCAATTAAAAGTAAATTAAATTGCTTTAAACTTCATTTGCATTACCAGCAGTGGTCAGTCAGTGAGTGGCGTGATTCAATTCTAAGAATCTCAACAATTTTGTTGCATTACCGAATGTTTTTCGCTATTTTTTGAAAATATTCGCACGGCACATGCCGGATGTTGGTACTTTTATTACCACTGGAACTGAGATTTACTGCATGTTTTTGTCGTTTCTGAAAATTTTGTTTTGCAGACGCTTAGCCAGCGTATTAATTATTTATTCGTCATGTTACAAGTATTGTTTCGTTGTTTTTTTTTTTACTTCCTTGTCATTGTCATTGGATTCAAACAAAAATTTTCAAACAACGCATCATTTATATCGGTATTGTGCGAAAATCAATTTAAAACGGCGATTGTGTTGTGAATTTCATATACATACGAGGTTTGTTAAAAGAACGATTTTGGATGAATTTTTTTAGTTGTGGGTAAATATTTGCATATTTATTCATTAATATCCCTTAAAGTACATGAGACAACGTTTTTTTTATTTTCTGGGTGTATTCCTGAATCGATAATCCGTAAGGCTAAGAGATCACTGCAAGGCTGAATAGCCACTTCTACCTCTAGCCTAACTACTATCTATGGCTTGTTAAATTGCGAGTGATTTTCTAATTAAGAAATTCTTAATAATTTTAATTCTAATTTTGGCTTACATTTTTAATTTTATTTTATTTATACACTGTCTAACAAGTTGAAGTTTCTTTTTCTAATTGGTATTTTCCAGAATTAGGGTTTAATTTGTTTCTAAAAAGTAAGTTTTACGTGAAAAACTAGATTATTTGATTACCATTAGAAGAAGCAGAAAAATAATATCTTAAATACCCAAACGAAGGCACGTACTATTATTTCACCTATCAAATGTCCCCCATTACGAGTCTTTATAATAATAAATACTTAAATTAATCAAATTTCTAAAAATAACAAACTTCAAAGAAAAACTAACACTTCCATAGACTACAATTTCAAAAGGTAACGTAAAAAACTATAATAAATAAAATTAAGCGCCACCAAACAAAATTGTTTGAAAATTTAAACAGACAATAATGATTCATTTCAGGGAATTCCCTAAATCCGTTAAATAGCAACAAAAACCGGCAGAAGATACTCGATTAAAATTGTTGTTAACTTCACAAGCGGGCATAATTCATTGAGTGAATGAACGAACGAACGTGTTGGTAATCAACAAGTGTGATGTTTTTATTTTGAATGATAATGGCATTATGTACGTATATATATGTATTAAGTGCGAGTGCGTGTGTGTGCTTATGCTAAAGTGTTAATTTCATGTGTTCAAGTTTTATTAACCAAAGTGAAGTTTTTATTGGCAATTTAAATAGAGTGTGCTCCGGACACTAAACACCACACACCACAATACAAATTAAACCGCCTACTCATTTAAAGTATACTATTTGCTCGTAGTACTTTAGTTATGCTGAAAATGTTGTAAATTAAAGAGTGGGTTTACAATTAGCAACGCACGAAATTACTATTAAAAACAAATACTGAGACACACCTCCTCTTAAATCAGGGGGTTTATGTATGTTGTTGTCCTCACACAACAAATGACACTCTCTCCCTTTTTCATTAAATATTGCTGAATTACAAACTTTTATGCTCTTGAGCTGTAATCGATTTATGTTCCTGATCTTATTGTCTCAAAATGCTGTAAATCTCTTCTTTTTTCTGTTCAAGTTTTGCAACACAGCAAAACACTGTTTATGTTTATGTTCTCACTTTTGTAAGCTCTGTTATCTGAATGTGTTTACATTTCCAATGATTTACAATAAACAGCAAGACAGCAGCACACTGTTTACAGTATTTTGGTTTTCTTTTTTGTTCGTCGTTATTGTTATGTTGTTATCTATACATGCAAGAGTTAGTGTTTGTTTGTGTTGTGTGTGGTGTGCTGCCTTTATGGTTTAATTGGATTAAATTGCAATAGCAACAGGCATTGTAAATTTCAATTGTTTACGTTTCCAATTCATTTACTATATGAGAATATATTCGTTTTTTTTTTTGAGCCCACAAACAGAGCGAATAGCAGCGAGAGTAAGAGCAAGAGAGAACAAAGGTGAATTTTGGCCTAGTGACTGGATTGATTTCAGTGATGTCTGAGCTCTACTCTGTGTGGATTATAATCGGATTCTCTTGTACGAAGCAAAGTTGTTTTACATTCGTGCGTTCAAGTGTTTCGGTTTTTTTCGTCTCTTCTTGTTTTAATGTTTACTGTTGTTTATATGGGGTGTTGGATAAATATCGTTTTTTTGTTTGTTTTTGTTTTTAAAATAAAAAAACAGACAATTCTAATGAATGTGTCATTACATCATGTGACAGTAATTGTTGCAGTGTGTTGAGTGAATGAGTGAGTGTAATGAACTCAATGAGGAATCAATATAAAAGAAAATAATATCTTTTAAAAAGAAGTTTTTATATGAATTTAAAAGTAATACAATAGTTTTCATACAGCGCTGTGATTAAAAATTTCATTTAATTATGTCAATTATGGAATAAGAATAAATATTTTGGTAAAAAAAATTTATGAGATGGTATTTGCACGTTGGTATTTTGCAAAATAAATAAATTAAATGGAAAATTTAATCAGCATTTAAAATCTATGGTTAACGATGAACTGAAAGCACGCTCTAGTTGATGACTAGGAAATCTATCATTAAATGGCAACAAAATACGTAAGAATCTTGGTACCATGCTCTTTGAAGCTTCAGGCAACCAGTATCATGGTGTGGACCGAGGATGTCTTAAATGACTGAAATTTCTGTCCCAATAGTCAAAACTGTAGCTAGTGGGCGTTTGTAGGTTTCTAATTAAGAGTTTTGATCATAGAAAAGCCAGCAATACTACAAACATTCTTATGCCATTTGTGCCGGTTTATAATGTAGCGCTATAGTTGATGCCCATTTTATTACTACTAACTGCAGTATTTATGGAGAGGAAAAGAAATAGCAAAGTGTGAATAAGAATGTATATTCAGCCTTGGTTAGAAACCTTTTAGCGGTTTTTGTAGGGTATTAGTTAAGGACGCAATATCGTTCATAAAAACATCGATGTCAATAATTTATTTTTATGAGCAAAATATCGATGTATCGTTTGAACCCATAGGTATAGTGCTACAAAGGCGAAAGGGATACAGGCATTCTCTTTTCTGGAGATAATCATCTGTACAACTTTATTTTTCACTGTTTTATCCTTTCATTTTTCTTTGTCAGCCATTTTCATACTCCGTTTCTGTTTTCCTTCGATCTATTTTTCTTTACCTTTTCATTTCTTTTTGGTTAATTGCTCTGCAGAAATTACACACGATTGAGCTTTTTTGATAGAGCCTAGAACTTTATACCGATTGCTAAAGCCTTATAACGAAGAAATAATTCATTTTCTAGAGAGTACAACTGTACTCAGGGCAATAATGTAATAAAAATATCACCCTAATTCTTTAAACAAATTTTTTATATTTCTGAAGTTAATGTTAATTCCTTACTCATTTAATTGGTCATTAGAACTCTTTTTGAGAAACTTTTTCTGGTAATATTAATTTACTTTCAGAGGCCTGCTGAGGTATAAGTTAATTTCCATATTTTTGAATCAATTGTGATTGCATACGACTACAGTTCTGGTGCGAATATAAAATAATTTTTTTGTGTTGTATTAATTTATGTTATTATTTGGACACTTGCAAATTATAATATTTAGTACATTGTTTTGCGCCATTGTTGTTTTTGTTGCTGTTTTATTTTAATACAACCGTTTATGTGTCCGGTAAATAAGGCTTATTGCTTTCTGTTGCCTTCTCTGATATCATCAGTATCACAGTCAGTAACAAAAGACAATATTTGGGACAAATTTAATGCTCATACATCACACATCACATTACATACTCCTTACCCTTTACCACCACCGCTACCTATTAACATGTTAATACTATGGGACACTGTATGCTGCTGCTGCTCGCAAGTGGAAAAAAACGTTTATCGGTGAAATCTGTGAAGCCGTCAATCATTTTAATTTTTCATTATATTATTATACACTTTATTGTATTATAAATAGTTTGTAGTGAACGCTTTTCAGCATACAAGAGCATCATCATTAAATAATTTTATATATGTATTGTAAAGGGTAATCCAATTTTCGATTTCATAGACGATAATAATTTCTATGGGATTTTTATTTGATTCAAATGCTTGTCCCTTGATATTATATAGGAAATAAGAGGTGATATAAATAAGTACTGGCTGGAAAATAATTCACGTATACACAGTCTACAAATGTAGGAAATTTTTCTTGCAATAAAGTCAAAATCGGCCGCGTTGTGAGGCTTTTGGAATCGTTTTGTTAAAACCACACACTAATTAGTTCATAATCGTTAACTGAAGGCCCAAAGAATCAGCTCTAAATTGAAAGTAACGGTTCTTCTAGGGCCATTTTCGTAAAAATACTGCCGAACAACATATTCAGATACCATAATTCACACTAAACGGTTACGTTATTAAAATGCAATGACTTTTCTACAATTACTTCCAATAATTTTGTTGTTAAAGTTTTAACTTTACCCGGTCGTATGGAACATGACTGACTGACCGACCTCAAGCTTGTAAAAATCCTTTTGCTATACACTTCTGTTATAACTATTTTTACGTATTTTTCGGTTGTTAAAAGTAAACTGTAAATGGCTTTCCATTTGCCAAATCGGTGGTCTTGAAACCCCCTAAATAGATAACCCGATATTCATATCGTATCTATTGTTGGTGATCATTTTTCGTTCTTTTCTTGGGGGAAAATATATTTGAAAAATGAAAAGAATTTTTTTTATTGTGTTGTTTCATTCACAAGAGCAAACAAACTATTCCCTTGAATTATTTATAATTTTTGTTTTTATTTGCAAAAAATTGTGCTTCTATTGACTAAATTTGTTTATTTTCTTTTTATAATTAAAATGAATTTAATTTTCTATTTGTATTTTTCAGATTTTTCTTTTTCTTTTTTGTAATTTTTTTTTTTTTGTAATACCTTCACCTATAATTTTATAACGCAAATTACGTGGTGCAGTTCTGAGTTTTGTTACTAGCCAGAGTCTTTTTTGTATTTTGTTATTATTGTTTTTGTTTTTATTATTGAAAATTATCATCACATTTATTATGCACATAGAAGAAGTTTATCTTTGGAATTATAAAAATTTAATGTGTTTATTTTTATTATCTTCTCTTTTTGTGTGAAGGATGTTGTTTTTCTCCAAAAAGGAGAATTTCCATTGTTTTTATGGCAATAAATTCAATTGAATTAAGGCTACAATTTCATTGGTAGTCGCATATTGTCTATTATTTGTTTAAAAAAAAGAAAAAAAAAGAAATGTGATTTATTTTCAACACTTTGAAATGTGTCGGTGGTCGGTATTTGTCAACCAAACTATTGTTTTATTAATTGAGTGTGCAAATTTATTTTATTTATTTGTTTAAGGCTGATGAAATATTATCATTTGGCCATTAATCCAAGCTATTGAGTTCTATATTTGAAAAGCATTCGCAGTAATTAAGATTAAAGAAACATTGTTAGGTGTTGTAATAAAGAAATTCATAATGTTTTATGCACATATCTTTAGTAAACTTTGACTCGCATTGTACATACAAATGTGTTTGCATTCACTTAGGTGGCTTAGAAATATGACAGTTTTAATGCTGCTAACATACTACATCACCGAGAGCATGTGGTCCAAAATATTTCTTTCACGGACTTTATCTTAAAAGTCTTCTGGCAAAATCTCTGAGAGTAAATGAAATTGCCATGAATAGATTCTCATAAAAAATCTGTCGTTCGGAATCGACTTAAGACTATAGGTCTCAACAAAATTTAACGCACGCAAATTGGGTGGTGTGAGAATCTACGTATTAATCCTGACTAAAGGATTGTAATGACCGGTAAAATACGTTACTGAATACTATGAAGCCAGTAGCCTATTTACTTTTTGATATTCCTCTGAGTAAACTTTTGCATGTAATTTGTAATAGGATATTATATACTTACATATGGAAATATATAAACATATGTTTGTATATACATACTTTTGTAGGCATTATTGTATTTCAACACCGTGATCATATTCATTTATTGGTATACATTACTCACTCTTATTCTCTTGCTTCTAAAGAATTTTTTGTTAATAAAACAGCCCAAAACTTCTAACCTGGAAAAATTCAAATGACCTGCTTCTCCAATTACTTGTACAACCCTTTAAAGGTTTAATATTAATGACCGTATTCAATAACACATCACCGCATTACCATTCAAAAAATAACCCACAATAATTTAATTTTGTAAAATACTGGTTTTAAGATTTCAGAAATATTTTTGTTTTTAATTTTCTTTTCTGCAAAAAAAAAAAAAAAAAAAAAAAAAAAAAAAAAAAAAAAAAATAAGAAATAAATTGGAAACGAAGAAGAAATTCGAAAGAGACCGACCTTTCGTGTAGGTACAACATGTCCAAACAAACCAATTAAAACGAATTGACTTTTTGGCATCTTTGCTGGGTTTAAACACGAAATAAAAAACAAAATATGGGGGAATTATCTACTATGTATGTATGGATGTATGTATGGCGTGGAGGGATATTTATAAAATTTGTCAGACGACATGAGAAATTAATTGTTGAAAATATTTTCAGAATTCTTAACGGCGTCGTCGTACAATGTATGTTCAATGAACTGTTGCTGCTAAAGTCATTAAAACGGACATGCCTGCACACATTTATACGTACAGACAGACACGCATAAGTTTAAGTACATATTAACAATATTCAAAAGAAATGTCACACAATAAAAAGTGAATTATTTTTCTTTAATCATGAGACCAAATACAACGAGCGTTTAACCACAATATAAAAAAAACAGAAATATTAAATGTACTTTGAATTATTATTAGTCTTTTTTTTTAGTCATAATTTCCATTTTTCATTATTATTTATTATTATTAAAAAAAATGTAATTCTAATAACAAAACGAAAAAATGTTCTTACTTATAGTGTCTGGTTTTATTGTACAATTTTTATTACAGGTTTATGAGGCTCTTTTTAAACCATTGCACGTAACACGACATCAATTTAAAAAAGTTTTAAATTGTATGAAAGTGATACGTGCCCTTAAATATCAGGAGGTCTATGCACAGGAAAAAGTAACCAAAGTCGATAGTCTATCACTGGTTTTATCAGGAAAGTAAGTAAATTTTTTTTATTACACACTTTAAAAGAAAAACAAGTGAATAATTAAATAAAAAAAAAATAAATGAAATGATTATGCATTGTCGTCACTTGATTATTTTGCAGATTAGTGGTATCACAAAATCAACGTGCATTACATATAGTATTTCCACATCAGTTCCTAGATTCCCCAGAATGGTTTGGTGTATCAACGGACGATTATTTTCAGGTAATTATTGTGAAATTTTATTTCATTTGGTTTTTTTTTTTTTCTTTTATATTATTGCAAATCATTTTGTTTTTTCTGTTGCTTTCATATTTATTTTGTTTTTAGGTCTCAATTATGGCCATGGAAGAATCAAGAGTTCTTATATGGCATCGTGATAAATTAAAATTATCAATTATGTCGGAACCATTTTTACAAACAGTTTTTGATCACATACTGGGTCGAGATGTTGTGAAAAAACTAATGCAAGTTACACAGGTATTTGTTTA
>QOCX01004475.1:4634-14668 GCA_005959815.1 Sarcophaga bullata | reverse complement strand
AAAAGCAATGCATCTTCTGATGAAAAGTACAACACTACCTATGCTATCCTGGAATTTAATCCTATGAAGTTAATCATATGTCAACTTTTGTTAGAGTTACTTGGTTTCTGTTCTATAAGTCTACTCGTAATTGTCAGAACTATCCTCATTAACAATTTTCACAAAGCAGTTTCTAATAACTCCTTCATTACAGGGTTCCAGAGGTTGAAGGAAATGTCTTCATACATAACATACATAATTGGCCATTACAACCCTACAGTCAGGATAATGGCCTAGCTTCTCACACCACTTATGTTGTGTGTGCTAATTTTATACATGAGTGGCGGGACCTACAGTTTAAAGTCGACTCCGAACGACAGATTTTTTTGAGAAACTTTTCATGGCAATTTTATTTACTCTCAGAGCTTTTGCCAGAAAATTGCTGAGAGGAAGCCGCCGAAGAAATATTTTTTTCATATTTCGTTTTTGATGTGTGACCGGGGTTTCGAACCCTGCCTTTCGGTACTAATAACGCCAAACACTCTTACCTACTAGCGATACGGCGACTGTTAATCTCTTTACCTTGCGTTTTCCCCTTATTAATCCTCTTATTGGCCAAACAAATACCATATCGTTGGTATAGATTGCTTGTTACACAAAACAATTTTTCAATATCTAGTCAGGCATTGTGTCTCCTGGTACACCAATTGTGTTGGTAGTCCTTTAATGACTCGTATATCCACATTATTGAAGTCTCCCTTTTATGGACAGAATGCGGCGCCATCCATGTGGAATAAAATTATGCTTAAAATTTTAAACTTCTTTCAATTTAAATGAAGTCTGACCCATGAGGGGTTAATGTTTATGCGCTAAAAAGTATGTTCTAACCACTTTTTCAAATCCCTTAAATCCTTTCTTCTTCTCTCTTTGTTTTTTTTATAATGTTTAATTAATTTCATTTGTTTTTCTTTTTGAAGAAATCTCGAATTGTGAAATTGAATTATTATGCCGAACAAAAAACACACACCAATTATCTGGTTGTTAAAGCCGTAACTTAAAATATTTAATACCACTAACGAAACGTTTATTTGTTTAAGGGCCAGAAGAAAAGCAAACGTGAAACGGAAAAAAAAAAATTCTAATTTAATTTGGCCAATGAAAAAACAGAAAAGAAAAAAGAGAAAAGTTTATAGAAAAAAACCCAAAACCATTAGCAAATTGCGATAATCAAATTTAAATGAACGAAATATCCTAAAAATTATCGTTACCAATTTAAACAAAAAAAAAATCCAAGCAAAAACAGGGAATTAAAGCCAAGCCAAAACACTGGAGGATGACAGACAGACAGACAGGTTTGAAAGATTGGAGAAGGAGAGAAGAGGAGAGAGAGAGACTGAAAAAAAATTGAAATAAAGAAAATTGGACAGTTTCTCTGGGGTAACATTTATTTATTCTTTTTCTCTCTTCTCTCTCCTCTCTCTCCTCTCTCTCTCTCTCTTGGTAAGCTGTTATGGGGGATCTTTGTGTTTGCTAATTTGGTTTGTTATGTTGGCGCAAATTCTATTAAAAAATGTTTCTAAATATTGACAAGAAAAAAATAAAATAAAAAAACACAACCTAAAAGTATGCCCAAAAAAAAAGAAAACAAAACAGCTGCCTTAAAAGGCAGGCCTTATTTTTGTAGCATACAAGTCAAAGGGACTTTTCGTTTGGAAAAATTAAAACAAAAATCTCTTTTTTTTTTTTTTTGAGGCAAAACAGCAGAACATTAAATCTCCTAACGGAACCGTAAAAGTAAAGCCCCGTTGTTGTTTCTCTGGTCTCAATTTTTTTTTTGTTTTTGTTGGCCCATAAAATCCATTTAAAGCGCAACATTTTAATTTCATTTTCATTCACCCAAAATTAAGGCTCAAAATCTAAATTTTTTACTGGAAAAGAAAAAGTCACAAAGAGAGAGAGATAGAGAGAGAGACGAGAAGAAGAAGAGAGCGGGAAAAGAAAAAACTCCATATTAAATTATGTCATTATGGCTGTTTTATCTTCAAAAAAAAAAGAAGGAAAGTTTGGAAATAAATTTCAGCGGAAAAAATATTTCGCATAAACTTTTCTGTTCCGGCTTTTAAAGGTTTCAACTGCTGTTGGCTGGGTGCAATATTAAACACCTTAGTTTCTTTAAAGCCTTATATAGGGATTATTAAAATATACAAAAAAAGAATTCATTTTCTACTCAAAAATAATGAGAGTTTTTCTTCTCTTCTCTTTTTGTTTGTTTCTCTTCAACTGACCTTCTTGTTCAATTGCTTTTAGAGAGTCAAAAAAAAAAACACAACAACAAGAAGGAAAAACATTAAAATCCATGTTGCTAAAGCCATTAATACAAACTACAGAAATAATAGAAAGAAAAGAAAGAAAGGAAGAAAGACAGAAATATGCTGAAATAAACCTCAGTTTTTTAATTATTTTCTTTACTCTCTTGCCTGCTGCCAAAGAAATAATAAAAAAAAACGTACAAAAAAAAAGAAAGAAGAAGAAGAGAGAAGGAATCAACTTTTAAACGTTTCACCATTTTTATCAGGAAAAAAAACAAAAAAGGAAAGCAATAAAAGGACTTAGGAAAATGGTTTTATCATCAATTGACTAAAAAAGCAAATAGAAGGCTTAGAAGCTTAAAGGGTAACGATAACCTTCATCTTTATTTTCATGCACAAACAAAGCATCGACTTGATGGATAATCAGTTAAAAACTGAGTTAGATTTACGGAAAGAGAAATTGTGGGGGAGAGAGAGAAGATACCTTTCTGAGAAATACAAGCGTTAAAGGTTGAAGGTGAAGTGAACATACTTACTTACATACTTAGTTGGTCATTACAACCCTTTAGTCGGGATTACCACCTATCTTCTCACATCACCCAAGTTGTGTGTGTTAATTTCTATTCATGATTGACAAAACGACAGACTTCTGAATAACTTTTCATGGCAATTTTAGTTACTCCAAGAGTTCTTTCCTGAAGAATACTGAGAGGCAATCGTCAAGAGACAAATTCTTTTCATTTTTCGTATTGTTCGAGATTTGTCCAGGGCTTAACGTGAGTTTCTCAATGATGGCATGTCCCACAGTGCTCAAATCACGGCCAGAAACAATGCGTCTGCCAATGCCCCTACGCTCGAGAATGCAACCTCATGATAAGCCGAAGTCATGTGTTTCGACAAGACTTACCTCTTGGTTAAGGCTCGAAGGCTATCGACATTCTTTTATGAAAGTGGTTAAGAGTGTGAGAGCCACGCCTGAGCTTGAGCGAAACTACAGCGACCAAGTTGCTGTTACAAAGGGGCCTTAACGTATCGGTGTTGTTTAAGATATGTAAGCTGGTATTTGAACAACACCACTATCTACTGGACTAGGGCGACCTCATAAGGTAAGGACTACGCAAACAACACCGCCAAGTAATAACAACTGTACGGCATAGGATGCTGAAAATGCAGGATTTAGTATCTGCAAACGGTTTTCAAACGACCCGGCTTTGCAGACTCCCTGAGAGTATAATCCCTTTCGAGTTGAATTTTGATTGGCGTAACAGCTTTTAAAAGAAATTCGTTCGAATTACTTAAAGTGGCCATTGATTGACTAACTTAATTGGTCACTGCAAACTCGTCAGTCAGGATTATGACGTTGTTTCTCACAGCACTAATGTTGTGTGTGTTAATTTTATGCACGAGTGTTGACTCCGAACGATAGATTTTTGTGAAATTTTTCATGGCAATTTCATTTGCTCTCAGAGTTTTTACCAGAAATCTACGGAGAGGAAGTCGCCGAAAGAAATATTTTTTGTATTCGGTTTGGTTCGATATGTCTGACCGGGGGTTTGAAGAGAGACCTGGTGTCCTAGCAACATACTACAACTAGATTACATGCGACTTCTTCTAAAACAGTCTTAGACCAGCCAATTAAATTCTCATTTTGAGTTGTGATCATAGTCTGGTAGGAGTATGGTGACTTTGTATTACAAGTGACTGGAAAAATTTCTGAAAAGCAAGTTTCACATGAGGATAGAGCTGAGATAGAACACAAACCAATCTGTTATATATTAGGCAAAGCCATGGGCCATCAACACACAAATGGATGTGCTCTTCGTGAAGAATTGTATCAAGGTAAAAATATGTGATTTTAGAAAGCTAGTCCCTTAGTCCTAGTTGAAGGGAATGAAACACACGTGCTTGTGTCATGTGCCATGGTTGCTGCCAATGAATCAATTAAATTGGAACCTCAAATTAGACTTTAAGCCACCGTGAGAGTTTTGTTTCATTTTCCAACGGATATACGTAAGTGTTGTAAAAGGCATTGAATTTTTACACGCCAACATTAAGAACATCTTGCTTCCAAATGACGTAATAAAACTGTGGTACACCTAAGCAAATATAAGGAAAAAATACTAAAAAAATTTAATTTTAATAAAAATCTACAAAAAAAAACAAAAACATTTTCACACTTAATTATGCAAATATTTGAATATTTTAAAAGAAAATTAAAAAAAGAGAGGGACGAAAAAAAAAACCACAACATATCCTGCTTACTTAACAAACTCCAGCAGATTCAATAACCATTTACTGCGCCTCACCACGCTGTTGCTTCCTAATCAATAGGGCAGTCATTAACAAACAAAAACGAAAATAAAAAATAAATGTAAAGGATAATGGAAATGAAGTCAAAATGAAGCAGAAAACAAAAAAAAATTAATCAAATTATAATTGGAAAAAAAAGGGTTGATTTTCCAGTACAACAGCAATTAAGATATTTCTTAAGTAAACATCAACACACACAACAACAAAAAAAAAAAAGAAGCAAAAAATGAAAAAGGAATTATCTCTGTTAAGGGCTTTTACAATGCTAATGCGACGCAACAAATTGCTGCGAACCATGTTAATATCAGGCTAAAGCTTATGCCGCAAGGAAGAGGGAAAAGGAAAGGAGAGAGAGAATGAAGAAATTTGTTATTTTAATTAAATTTTTAGACATAAGCCTTGGTAAGAACAAGAAAAAAAATATAGTGTGTGTAATTTTAATCTTTATTAATATCTAAGGCTAAAGTAAGGCAATGAAAATTAATTTTTTCTTGTGTAGGAGTAAAGTAGGCTACAAAATTTTATACAATTTAATGTAAAGCCTTTAAACAAAGACAATTTTACACATATTATCCACGCGGTATATTTAATTCTATTATTTCGAAAAGCTTTAAAGATTTCATTTATCTATCACAGAGTTTCTTACGGAAGTTTTCTGTACATGTTGTATAGAGTAACCATATCGATATGGTACCAGGATTATTCCAGTATTACTCCGTACTGATGTAAATATAGATTATCGATATAGTATATTGCCCGATTTCCATAGGATATCAAAATCCGAATCCCTTGAACCTAGAGAAATTGATTAATGGCTGACTTGACTAGCTTAACTCTTATTGTTACTTTACTGAAGAAATTGTAAAATGATCTCACAGCATCGCAGGTAATAAACTCGAGTCCGAATATTATGTCTGCGTTCCATATTTCAAATAAGACTTATTCGAGTGGAAAAAATACAGGAAAAAATAAATTCTTTAGGTCCACTGCTAAATGATCTCAAAAAAAATTTTGAAAACGACAAAGTTAGGAAGTGCTTTAGAGGGCTTTATTACACGTGAGGTCATGGTTCAAGCGTAAGTTCAGACATCTCCAACAAAAAGGAAATTAAAAAAGTTGCTACGGCAACTTTCTCTCACCAGATTTCTAGCAAGAACTCGGAGAATAAATAAAATTGCCATGAAAGTCTTCTCAGAAATCTGTCATTCGGAGTCGACTTTAAACAGTAGGTTCCGCCTGTCACGTATAAAATTAACGTACACAATATAAAATGGTGTAAGAAACTACATCGAAATCCTGACTGAAGGGCAATAATATTTGTTTTTATGATCCAGCCTTACCAACAATTTATGTGCACCAATATTGCAATAAAATTTCGTATTTGATATCAGGGCCCCGATTAAATAAAGTACCAAAAAATTATTTTTAGCACCATTTCGCTTGAAGTTATGAGTTTTATTCTGTTTTGTAATTAATACTTTATTCTCTTTTAAATTTTATATATTTTTTTAATATGCCCTAAAAGTATACTTCAAATTTATAAAACTTAATATATCTTCATCTCAATCTCCTGTTCTCTCTCTCTCATCCTATTCCTCTGTGTGTCTAGTTTCCTCTTCAACGAAGCAATTTATTTTCTAATGTCAAAAAGAGATTGTCAAATAATATAGATAAATGATGTTGCCCTTTAAAGTATACCCAATAAAAAAAATAAAAAATAGACAAACTAAAGGAAATACCGGGATAAGCTCCTATTTATATAGAACGGAACCGGCAGGGAAAAAAATAAATTTAATGAAATGAGGACTAGAGTAAGAGAAGAACTAAAAAATATTTTTTTTGATCTTATTTTTATCACATTTTGTTTCTTGTCTTAATTCAATATTGATTTATGATGTACTGTTATAAACTATTGTTATTAAAAATCAAAAGTCTAGTAAGGGCAAGGGAAAGAGGTAAAGAGAAACAGATTTTATGGAAAAGTTTTGTTTCATTAGGTTTCTTTTCTTTTTGTTTTTATTTTTGTTTTTGTTTTACATTTCATTACTGTTACGAATAAAATATAAAAAAGAACAGAGAAACAAAAGAGTAAAACAAAAAACAAAAACAAAAAAATTTATGCTACAAGTAGTTATTTAAAGGAAGTTATGGCAGTAAAATAGGAAATAACTCTCTCTCTCTCTCTCTCTGGATACATAATCGTAAGTAACAATTGCTTACAAAACTTTCGATATGAAACTCGATATGTATTCAAAGCAAGTATGTACGTGTACAGAATTTATATGATACATAAGGGAGTCAACAGATAAATGAGCCAAATGCCTAAATTTCAAAAGAAAAAGTCAATTTTCGTGAACAACATTCCTTGCTTATAAGAATTTCCAGATCGATTTGAAGCCTTTGATGTCTAAAACTGGGATATACAAACAGCAACCCGTTATACAGCGAAATTCTATTCTTTGGTACATTTTACTAGAGAATCTGTAGTGAAACTTGATAGTTTAACCTTCCAATTGCTTATGCTAAAGATAATAGTAGCAAATCTTACAACCATTTAGTCAGGATTACAACCTAGCTTCTCAGATCACCCATATTGTATGTGAGTTCACCTTTGGACGACAGATTTTTGGGATACATTTCATGGGAATTTTGGTTTTCTGTCAGAGTTTTTACTGGAAGACTCCCGAGAGTAAGTTGCCGAAGAAGTATTTCTTTGTTATGTTTTGTTCAAGAGTCTGAGCTAAGGTTTGCGGCTAATAAGACAGCACATTTCCTCCCAGGCTCTAGGAAGTACAAGTACAATACTCGGAGGTCAAATTGTAATGCCTCCTAAAGGAGAGAGAGAGAGAGAGAAAGAGAAAGATAGAGAGTGTATAATAAAGGAAATACGGAAAAGGGGAGGATGTATTAAAAGGAGGATAAGGAGACGAAGGAATAACAGATCACAAACACACAAGAGAAACCAACTGCACCATGGAAATCCTAGTACTTCTGAACTATTAATGAATTTATAAAGAGCCTGAAGTCGCCATAGTCTAGTAGGTAGTGTGTTATCTTATTAGATGAAAGGCTAATGAAAAATGAAAAAATATTTCTTAGGCGACTTCCTCTCAGCAGATTTCTTACAATAACTCTGAGAGTAAATAAAATTGCCATGAAAAAGTTTCTCGAAAATCTGTGGTTCGGAGTCGACTTCAAACTGTAGGTCCTGCCACTCATGTATAAAATGAACGCACACAACATAAGCGGTGTGAGAAACTAGACCGTAATCCGGGCTAAAGGGTTGCAATGGTCAATTGTGTATGTCATGTATGTATGAAAAGCCTTAATGTCGGCATTCGACAAAGAGTTTTCAACCTCAACCTCAGCCTGTTTAGGACTGCACAGTGACAAGGGGAGTGTTCAATAGTTTCAAATTCCTGCTTGTCGCAACATACCCTGAAATAGTTCTGCTGGGATCTCTGTTCCAGATCCTTGTCAGCGTTCTAATCTCGCAGTGCCCTGTAATAAATCCAATAACTAATCTTAGACTGGCCTTATCTAAGCTTAGCAACAAATCTGTTCTATCTCTGTCTACTAGACTATGGCGTCCACTAAACTGCTTGCATAGAATTAAATTCATGCAAGTACTGAGGAGTAATTTTTAGCATCATTAAAGGGCTGTTTAAGCCAACTGCTGGCTGGGTATAGTATGATTGTCTCAAAGGCCACTTGTTTCTGCAGAAGAAAACGTGCGTTAAGAAATGAATTTAAGAAAGCTTATAGGGTCCTTGTGGGTGTTGTTTGAAGGGATAACAGAGTGACTCACCATCAAACCTGGGACCTTGCAACAATGACTCCCAAACGGGCAAGCTATATAGTTAGGATATGGCAAGGATTTTGAGCTTTTTAATGAAAAGCAAGGAGATTCATAAGCTTTTAAAACTTTTTCCTGGATTACTATCTTCGTTAGAGTTTGCAATAATAAAAATATTTCTTCGGCGACTTCCTGTCAACAGATTTCTTCAAAAACTCGGAGAGAAATAAAATTGCCATGAAAAGTTCCTCAAGAATCTCAAGTTCTCAAGAATTGTTCAGAGTCGACTTTAAACTGTCGGCCCCGCCTCTCATATATAAAATTAACCCACACAACATAAGTGGTGTGAGAAACTAGGTCGTAATCCTGACTAAAGGCTTGTAATGATCAATTATGTAAGTAGGAGCGTTTTAGAGTGTCCAAGACGGATATGGCCAGACGGATATGGCCAAGACGGATATGGCCAGCCGCCAGCATATTTTAGACTTTGAAGGCTGAAAACTGTATGACAAGGAATATGATACTTACTCTGGAAGAGTGCAAAGCTGTACATTTCTTCTGATCTTGGCATTACCAATTGACTATCAAGTATACTTACAGCTCAGCAGAGTAGAAGTTAACCATGCCTCTCACATAATGCCTTCATTGCTTATAGAGAAGTTGTGCTATTTTTAAAATTTTGTCATTTGATCCCTTTTCAGATTTATGCTCACCTCTATGTGGCCAATTTTAAGTAACAACGAATTTATTTTTGTTACCTTTTTTCTGTTTTGTTTTGTTTTGTTTTGTTTTTCGTATAACAATTGTGGCCATGGCTTATGGCAAGGGCATATGCTTACAAGTTATTGTAAATATACGCGGGTTGTATATTTACGAGAGAGAGAGACAAAAAGCAATTGTATTGGCAGTATTGGTAGTCGGGGTAGTAGGAACTTTATAAAGTACCAAGTATTGTTTAGAAATTGTTACAAAACTTTGTCCTTTTTCCTTGGTAGTATACGAGTACATAGGTTATGACGAAGAACTTCCAAGTAAAAGTGCTTGAGACTTTATTTTCTCTGCTCATTTTTACACAATTTTTCTGTTCTTCTCTTCGTTCTTTTTTAAATATTGTAGATGTTGTTGCTGTTAAATAAGTTGAAATATATTGGAGAAACGAATACAACAACAAAACAACAACAAAAACAAATAAGATATAAAGGATTCAATAATTGTCAATGACTTTCGAAAAGTGTATTTAACTTAAAGGGGTAAACATAATGAACAACGAATAAAACAACAACAACAACAACAACAACAGTAGCAACTAGGAGAAAGCAAAGAACTCTTTAATATTTACAATACGTACTTCAACACACATATACTCTCACGCATACACATGCACTTACAAACGAAACTAACGAGTTTTCTATGATCAAGTACTTGATAACCCTACAGAACGAAAGAAAGAAAGAAAGAAAAAAAAATTGAAGAAGAAAGAAATTTTGAACAAAAATGAACAGAACTACAGAAAAATGTTGAAAATTCTAAGCACAAAAAGATGAGTGAAAGAGAGAGAGAGAGAGAGAGAGAGAAATAAAGAAGTGGAAGGAGAAGAGAAAAGTACGTAATAACTTTGGAAAGTTTTTCCCATTTATGTT
>QOCX01004474.1:0-14669 GCA_005959815.1 Sarcophaga bullata | reverse complement strand
GATTAGTTGAAAATGAAATGCAGGAAGCATATCTTCCGAGATAAAAACCAAAAGATTTCTTGTCTTATTTTAACAAGAAATTGAAAATAATTTCATTCTGGTTCGTATTTCTCAACTTATTGTAGGGGATTTATTATTAAAAAGCGTCTCGTTTAAGGGGTATTACGTTTTTATTGCGCATTTAAGACAGAAGAAAAAAAAAGAAAATAATACGGGAAGAAGGGCATTTAAATAGATTCTTCAGACCCTTGGAAAACGAAGGACGATGCACTTTTGTGTCGAGTGGTAAACAAGCAGCTTTTCATGTTGAGCCATCTTTCTGAAACCAAATATCGCTTAAATGATTAATTAATTTAAACAAAATATCCTTTAACATTGCTCGATAACAACAATCAAGGCAGCTCCTTGCTCTATTTGAAAACAATAAGGACCGATGAATCCACTGGCACCACTTCCCGCACCAAACAGTCTTCACTTAAAAAAATGGCCTCGCTTAACACAATTCCTTGGTAAAAATACTCATTTTCGGCCGGCTTCAAACAAGCGAATCAGAAAAATAGTAACGCAAAGGATAGTTATTTGGCAGCATAATGTGAGATTATAAGATGTGAGACCACAGATCAGACATCGTCTTCGGTGATTTCCTCCCAGCAAATTTCTGTCAAGAACTCTGAGAGTAAAATGAAAGTGTCATCAAAAGTGTCTTAAAAACTCTAGGTTCAGTCATATACACAACATACGTATGTGGTGTAA
Source organism: Sarcophaga bullata (assembly GCA_005959815.1). Taxonomy (NCBI): domain Eukaryota; kingdom Metazoa; phylum Arthropoda; class Insecta; order Diptera; family Sarcophagidae; genus Sarcophaga; species Sarcophaga bullata. The sequence continues at coordinate 13,916 of QOCX01004474.1, read as the reverse complement.
GAAACTAGGTTGTAATCTTGACTGAAAGCTTGTAATGACCTATTATGTATGTAAGTACTTACTAACTTAATTGGCCATAACAATCCGATTAACGGATTTCGGCCTGGTACAACACATCCTTCCACGCGCGTCTGCTCTTGCGTGCCTACGCCAGTTATTCACACCAATCGATGACAGGGCTTCCTCAATTTGGTACTTCCAAGGGACTCTCTCCTCTTTGCCGACTTCTGCAGATCCCCGCATAAAATACCCGTCTCGCCGGAGCATCCTCCTCCATTCGAACAACATGGCCAGCGCATCCGCTGGATATTAATACGCTGCACAACGTCTATGTTGTTGAGGAGCTCATACAGTTCACTGTTGTATCGAATGCGGAAATCTTCGCCAACTCGCACTGGACCGAAGATGTTACGTAGGACTTTTCTCTCGAATACTCTAAAGGCTACTGCATCACTGCTTAATAAAGTCCATTCCTCTGCGCCATAAAGGAGCACGGGTAAGATGAGCGTCTTATAGAGTATGAGTTTCGTCGCAAGAAAGAAGTCTCTGTTACTCAATTGTCTATTGAGACAATAGTAGCACCTGTTGGCAAAAGTGATCCTGCGCTTGATCTCCAGACTGACTATGTAGGTAAGTATGAATTGGAGAAACAGGCAGACGTAACAGTGCTATATACCATACATAATGGCATCAAAAGATCTTTCAATATCGATAATATCGATATATATCGATAAATATCATGCAGGCACTTTGTTTCATTGAAATTTAATGAAAACTTTATAAAAAAACCCGACATTTATTGTCAAAATCATTGTTTTCTAGGTAACTTATGCATTAAACTCCTTGATGTCTTGGTTTAATAACATCTTGCCTCTGGCGGAATTTCTTACATTTCCTGCCAATACTACTAAAACATGCAATGACACTGCATTAGTTAAACTCAGTAAAGTAAGAAATTTTTTGTCTCCTATTTGACATTGCAACAGTCAGAGGCATGATCACAAAGTATTAAAGATTTGCCTATGCGAACGAAAAAAAGCAAAAAAGTAATGCATGATAGAAGGTCTGTCTGTGTATTGCTCTTTTCATTTTCCTTTTGATAAATCAAGTGTAAAAAAGTGTAAAATTTTACTGATTGAATTCAAATTGAAAGGCGGGCTGGGCTCTTTAAAGGAGGTAAAACCAAAACGAAAGCAAAAAGAAATGAAAAAAAAGAAAAATTCTATAATACACGTACGTTTGCAAGAAATAAAAACGAAACGATTCAAAATATTAAAAAAGAAAAACTTTGTATTTCCACTCTTGCTTTTAATTCCATGAGTTGTTTTATCTTTTGTTACTGAATCAGCCTTCGCATTAAAGGAGTTGTTGTCAGGCTTTTATTTATGTTTTGTAATGTAAATTTTGTTTGTTTTGTTTTGTTTTTCTTTTCTTTTTTTTTTTTTTGAACTGAAATTGCTTCGTGTGTGTCTTTCGTTTTCTGTTTTTCTTTGTATGTTGAAGGTTTAACACAAGTTTTACACAACTTTCGTTAAGAGTGTGAAGAAAACGAATGAAAAGGGAAAGTGTGTGTACTCATATGTGAATACTTATGCCTTCGTTAATATCTGGGTATCAAAAAGGCTACACGCTTAAATTTAATTGAGAGTGCATATCTTAACATTTTTTGGAGAATTTTTTTTTTTGAATTGCGATTTCCTTCAAGGCTATCTCCTTCCTATCTTACTGCTGTATACGAATGTATGTTGATTTTCTGTTTTATCTTTATCTCTAGCCTCTCTCTTTCTCTCTCTGACTCTCTCTCTCTCTTTTTCTCTTTTATTTTTTTACTGATTAGATTAAATTCAATTTACAATTTTCTTTCTTTTAAATTTCCATTCCATTTTTTTTTTGAAAATTTAAAAAAAAAAATGAAAATTTTTTTCATTCACTGTCTGTTATTGTGTTCTGTCTGCCAATAGATTAAAAGTAAAAAAATTTCTTTGTATTATTTTGATGATGGTTTATGGTGAGTACAAGTGTATTGACTTAAATATTCTTTTGTGTCAAACTTTGGCATTTGAAATGAAATGGACATTGACGATGATAAAGCCGGAGCTGTCCTGTCCTTGAATAAACATTTCTTTTCGTTTTCTTTAAGGTATTGCATTAAAAACTTTAAATTTAAAATTTTTTTTTATTTAAAAAAAAAATGAAAAATACTTTTCAGTAATAAGTCTGACAATGTTTTGAATAATCAGACGAATTTTGCTTTGTCCATTATGAACTCAATATCCAATGTTTCTAATAAAGAGTGCCTCCAGTAAGTGTGCACTTATAAATCTGATATCATTTGTCTCCTTGTGCAAGGTGGAACATGTGTGTTCATTCCCATAATTTAAACTGGTTAGGTTCGTTATACTTCTGAGAACATATCACAACAATTTTGGATTGATACGCGAGAGATATCTGGAAACTGCGATAAATTTTTAGTCGATAAACTTTAAAAATTTGTCCAAAGAAAAAGAAAATTACCAAACTAAGTTGGTTTTGCAATCACAACACCACACTGTAAATGTATACGCCAGTAATAATAATGTTTGTCTTGAAAAGTTTCTCAAAAATCTGTCCGTTCGGTGCGCCTTTAAACTGTAATGCCTGCCAGTCAAATAGTAAAATTAACACACACAACATACATAAGTACTGTGAGAAGCTAGGACGTAATCTTTACTTAAGGATTATAAGAACCAATTATGTATGTTTGTATGTATGTAATACCTCTGTGCGTTAACTTGCAGGTGCGTCTCATAAAAATATTGCAGCTGCTTTCAACAACAGTGTCGTCCAAAAACCTGAAAAGCAAATTTCACCACCAAAACACTACACTACGCGAGGACTTCCACATCATTTAAAATTACCTCAAAGTACCTCAACAAACCAATTTGAATAATTTTGCAAAATGAAGTGAATACCGATTTTCATCATCTCCATATGAATGTGTTAGTAAATACACAAATTTATTGAATTTCATGATCAAAAAATTTTGATACGAGACATGAGAAACAAATGGAGTCACAACGAGTAACGAGTCTTGTTGCATATGGTCAGGTCTCGTGTTTGAATTTTAACTTTTTTAGTTTAGGGAAGAAATTGCATTGACTATGAACAGTTTTCGTTACAGTAACATGATCACAGAGTTCTTGTGGTCTCAACGGATTCTGGACATAATTAAGTTTTAGCAGAACTACGTCCTCTGCCACATCGCACGGGCAACAATCAATATATTGTAGCCAACGATTGTGCCATAACAAATTGTCTCAAGGAATTAAAATGCGATTGCAATGCGAACTCCCTGTGATTATTTTCTGATTGTCCAACAGAAAAAGATTCATTCCAGGGCACACCGATCTTTAGCTTGCCATAAATGGCCAATTATACTGTGCAGAAAAATGTGTCGAAGTCGTTGCAGTCTAGTAGGTAGGATGTTGGATGTCAGATGACAGGCCGTGGTTCAAATTCCAGATCAGACATTAACAAAATCCAAAATTTAAAAAAAAATATTTCTTTGGCGAGTTTCTCTTAGCAGCATTCGGACAAAAACTCTGAGAGTAAGATTGGTTTGAAGAAATTTTTCCAAAATCTAGACGGTAATCCTGACTAATGATTAATTTAATAAAAAAAAAGTGCTGAAAGGTATTGTCAAAACCAATCTAATTTTAGATTGCCATGATAATAAAAAAATACTAATGGAAGAGCCTATGAAAATCCTTTCAAAAAGATGAAGAAATTTTGAAAACAAAATCCATTGGCATTACTTAGAATATCTTCAGTTTTGTCGTTTTCCTGTTATAAGACGCTATTGCAATACGATTTAAAAATTAAAAAAAAACAAAACATTCTAAGAAAATAATTAAAAAACATTATTTTTAGGGTTTTTTGTTTTTTACTTTATACTGGGATTCTAGGGATAAATTTTTGTTATTTTGAATGAAGTTTCCTTTAGATGAACTCCAAATTCTAATGACTAAGCATCTCTTGGAAGTAATCATTCGCTGCACTCTCAATCACTTTTATTTTTTAAGTGAATTTAACATTGAAATAATTTAATTGAATTGTTTAAAAACATCTGAACCCTGCATCTGAACTTCTAAATTTAAATTCATAAGTGTTGGGAATTTACAAAATCTTTATGAAAAATTGTTGGAATTTAAAGGCAAAGGCTTTTGTTTTCTCAATTTATGAGTTTTAGATTTAAGAAAACAAACAAGAAACTCAAGTAAAAATTTCCAGTCTAAATATATAAATCAACTACAACTAAATCTAGTCAAATGCTTGACAAAATGACAGCTTGACAAATGACAGGCCCAAACCATAAAACTACGGCAGCAATAAAGGAAATGAAGAAATTAAAAAAAAGCAGAAACAAAATGAGGAAAAAAAGAACACGAAAAATATGCTTTTGATAATTTGTTTTTTCTTTTCTGTTTTTTTTCTTTTCTTTTCTAATATTTAAAAACTTTGAACATTTTTTTAATAAACTGTTAACAGTTTGCTTATAAAACTTAACTACCCTCGTCCTCGTTCTGAGAATTTATATCCTCTCTTACTTCTCAACTGATCTTGCACTTTAGAAGGATAGCGAAGATAATCTAGCATACATATGTACATACATAACTGTACATGTAACCCTTCAGTCCGAGTTACGACTTAGCTTCTCATACCACTTATGTTATGTCTGGCACAACCTATAGTTTAAGCGTGAGTTACAGCTTAAAGTCGACTCCGAAGGACAGATTTTTTGAGAAACTTTTCATGACAATTTTCTATTTAGTCTCAGAGCTCTTGTCAGTTATTTGCCTAGGCGATCTCAGAGTTCTTGCCAGATATTTGTCTAGGAGATATCATAGGAGAAATTGTTTTTATGTTTCATTTTGCACGAGATGTTTGACCTGGCGTTTGAATCCAGGCCTCAGTTCTAATAACCCAACACACCACCTATTCGACTATGGCAACTTCTTGCATACTCTGTCTAAATTGACTGCTCGTTCCATTACAAAACGAAGTATAGCCTGCACTATACCACGAGTAAAGTAAACTGTTTCCAATATTTTATGACTTTAATGAAGACGTAAGTAAGCATCCCTCACACGATTGCTTGAAATGGTGTCAAACCGGCTGGTTAATCGAAGAAACGTAACTTTACGATGTCCATGAAGTAAATCGGTGTATTTGGTAGTATTTGAAAATAATTATGCTCGTTGAGCTGCTATAATCTGCCGAAAGAACCGGCTCCAATCCATATTACTATAATTAACTCGATCTTTTGTATGAAGCAACAAAAAAGGCGGCCGCAATGGAGCACCATGCTAACATTATAATGCCAAGCCGCACTAGCTTAAAATTGTCTGCTTGCTTACAGTTTTTAGGAAAATCCCAATAAATCATACACAGTAGTGGCGTGTATGTATTTAAGCACTTGAAAAAAAACGGAGAATAGCTCCAAGGATTGGTTTTCAGATTTTTTAACGCTTGATTCATATTTTTTTTTATCACACATTTTTTCCTTTTTTTTGTTTTTTTTTTTTGGTATAAGTTTGCTGTAAAACAATATCGATTTTCCACCATGGCGGTTTATTTTATTTATAGTTCTGTGTGTGTGTTTGTGTTTGTGAGCAAATTCAATGTAAAAACTACTCTCTAGGCAGCAACAAAAGCGGATATAACAACAACAACAACAAATCGAAGTATTTTTCTCTTTTTTTTTTTCTTAATATAAAGGGAACACCGCCAAGAAATGGCAGAAAATAGTATGAAAACAGAACAAAAAGAGAGCTAACAATGCCATTAGCTACACCATAAAACAGAGAGAAAGAAGTAATAAAACTACAGTTGAAAACACAAACGATACGGGCATAAACAAAAACAACAAACACTGTCACAATTCGGTATACTTATACAAATAGTTTGTCGTAAATATCCGTTTCCGTTTGCGTGATCAAAGATGGCGTAACTTAACAGTTAATGAAATTTTTTTTAATGTTGATGTTTGCCGTTGCTGGTGTTCTCTTATTGTGGCGAACAGGTTAAATATTTACAGAAGGCAGCCTATTAGTCAGTAATCTTATCATATTAAATCTTTCCAAGAATACTGTCTATAAAGTTTAATTTAAGAAACTTATTCTTTGAAAATTGTTAATAAAAACTGTTAATAAAGGCCTTTTTAAAATTATTCTGATGTATGAAAAACAATGGCATTTAAATGATCGTTACTAGATTAGGTGTAGCAAAAGATCCCATTGAGTTAGTTTTCGACTCTATTAGTCTCAAATATTAGGCTACAATGTTCATAAAAACAAGCTCAATGACATTCCTAGACTATAATCGATACCAACACCGGGCAGCGGTAATCTTGTTATTTGATATTCGTTTTCCTACTGTAAGTAGTCATTACCTTGTAGTAAAATGTTTAGGATTTAAACGACTACGTTGTAATACTTCGAAATTTCATGCTACTTTATATCGAATAAAAATATGCCACTTCGATGAGTGTTTCAGCATGATACTGACTACATGATGGTGCCAAACGCACTAAGAATTGGTTTGAAAATAACATTGCCAAAGTATTATACCAGCCTGCACTCCCTACCGATCTGAATCCAATTGAGGATTTGTAGAATATAATAAAAACAACGATCAGAGGAAGACAAGTGTCCCACAAATTGTGATATGCGAAGACGATGTCTATCACTTTGAAAGAACTCTACAAAATATTAATCACTCAAGGCTTAATACAATGAACGGAAGATATTCCTGGCCTATAAACCGGACCGAGTGAACTATAAGCCGAATATCCATTGAGTCCAGTTGAGAACTGTTTAGAAAACAATCGATGAGAACATTATTATCCCTCAACAGTTAGTCCGTACTTTTCTTGTTTCCTTCTTTACTCTCGAAATTTAGCAGTTTCTTGGAACTTCAAAAGGATCATTTCTAACAATGGCTATAAACTGCTGGCCATTATTGTAAATCAAAAGACTTTGTTGCACATTCTATTTAATTAAAAAATTAATTTAAAAAAATAAATGGGCAATCATCCCCCAAAAGCATTTGCCGCTAAATATTCTTTGTTAAACTGTACTACGGCATGGACATCGCTAACCTTTGTTATTTAAAAATGAAAAAATTTTAAGAACAGATTTCCAGCGGACAAGAAAACAAATATTGCCGTAACGTTTTCGCATATTTTTGGCAGCAATCCTTGAACCATGACCTTTGGTTCAATCAAACTTCATCTTAAAAACGTAAAACCGCAAAAAAAAAAAAAAAAATACCATAACGCCCAAACTGGAAAATTGCTACAAAGAGAAAAAAACCCACATTTTGCTGGGGTTAAATTAATTTTCATCAGAAAATTTCAATGGAAAACAAACTACACCAAAGAGGTATAAAATAAATGCTACCAAGAATTTAAATACTCGAACAGTGGCCATGTGGTTAATACACGCCGTTAACAATTTTAAATCTTTAGGAATTTTATGACACTTAAGTTTCTAGCAAGCCAAAATAGTTTTTCAAATAAACGTTTTAATTAGCATACCTAATTGAAGACAGTAATCGATCTAAGCTTGACATAAATGCAATCTTATAATCATCTTGAAGAAAATATTTTGGAAAGTCCCTTTCAGATAGCCCACCGTGCAGCATTATGCGCTCAGCAGACTGTAATAACCTCATAAGTAGGCTTAAATGTTTTATGACCTTGCACTAACGGTTATTAACAATTTTTCTCTTTAAAAAGAAAATCAATTTGTGAAATGGATTTTTGTGGTCGCAAGTAAATAAGAAAAATGGGCAAAAAATAATCTCTGTCATGCTGGATAATATCAAAACCTCTACAATACACAGTTAAGTGTTTATTTCAAGTTTTTATTTAATTTACGATTAAAAAGCTCAATCAGTCAATCAGTGCCAAAACACAATACTTAGGCTCTACTGTCGCTTATGTATCCATACACACATACATACATAATTGGCCATTACAACCCTTCAGTCAGGATTACGGCCTAGCTTCTCCCACCACTCACCACTTATGTTGTGTTGCCTAATTTTATTCATGAGTGGCGGGACCTACAGTTTAAAGTCGACTCCGAACGACAGATTTTTTTGAGAAACTTTTCATGGCAATTTTATTTACTCTCAGAGTTTTTGCCAGAAATCTGCTGAGAGGAAGTCGCCGAAGAAATATTGTTTTCATATTTCGTTTTTGATGTCTGACCGGGGATTCGAACCTGGCCTTTCGTCTAATAAGCTAACACACTACCTACTAGACTACTTATATATCCATAACAATGCTAAAAGTAAGTCGACTGAGATCTTTAGAAATGCATCAACTTTAAAAGAAATCTTTACGAAATCTTTCCAGAGATAAAATTTAATCAAAAACAGAGATGCGAAGGACCATTTGCAATCTTACTTACTTTCTTAATTAATTGGCCATAACAACCCAATTAACGGATTTCGGCCTGCGCCAACACATCCTTCCAAGCGCCTCTGCTTCTTGCGCACCTACGCCAGTTGGTCACATCAATCGATGACAGGGCTTCCTCGATTTGGTCCTTCAAACGGATACAAGGTCGTCCTTTTCGCCGACTTCCGCACATCAAATACCCGTCTCGCCGGAGCATCCTCCTCCATTCGAACGACATGGCCGATCCAGCGCAGGATATTAATACGCCGCACAACGTCCATGTCGTTGATGATCTCATACAGCTCACTATTGTTTCGGATGCGGAATAAGATCTTTAAAAGACAATTCAGAAGAAGGTGATTAAACTTCAGTTCTTATCGATGCTGTGGTGCAATTAGGCAACAAATTTTTATCATTCCATGCTTAGAATGAAAATTGTTTTTAAAGAATTTTTTCTTGTTTTAGCAATCAATTTTGATATGCAAACAGAACAACCACACAACCATAAACAACTACTTCTTGATACTTTTAAGATACTTCAGAGATAAATGAATTGATATACTAATGATTATTAGTATTAAAAAAACTTTAAGGACAGTAGAAGATATCCAACACTCTCATAACGATATAAAAAACATCCAAATATGGTTGCCTAAACACTTATTTAATTGATTCACTACAACACTTTAGCCAGGCTTACGATATTGCTTTCCAAGCCACCTACATTAAGTGTGTTAATTTTGTCCTATGAGTGGCCGATTCACACTTTAATGTCGATGCCGTATGACAGATTGAAGTAACATTTTCATTGGCAGTTATTTACTCTTAAAAAAAATTGACGGAATTGTCATTGATCGCTGGACGCTCTTTGCTTTGTTGAGGCGTCTTAGTCGATTTAAAGCAATGCAGCAGTTCTGACTGCTCTAACTTCATTGTCTATTGATCGGATGGTTTGGAGATACTTTCAAAAGTAAGCTTTTCCTATTCATTGCTTTCTATAAGCTCCGTCTTATAATGTCATACAGAATCTTGAAGTCGATGAAGAGTAATCTTCTGCGGAAGCTTATTGGAAACTATTTTCTATTTTACTTTGAATAAAATTCTCTACTTTCATGATTGACTCGTTTCTTTAACAGAAAAAGACATGTTCACCATAGTGCTATTTCGTCGTAAATATATAGAAGAGATCGTGGAAGACAACTCACGTAATCAGACTGTACATATACTACTGTATGGATGTGTCATCAGAGAAATATGAAATTTTCTTTGCAGATCACACACATAAAAAAGAAACTGAACAACTGTAATGATCATAAATAAATATCAAAGAAGAACTAAGGAAAACCAAACAAGATTGCTGATCCATTTCTTTAAATAAAAAAAAAAAACCTACGAAAAGAAAGCGTAAGCGATTTCACTTCGCGAAAATTTACCATCAAATCAATAGACATGAGAAATTTACACCGCACGATATACATACATATTATACCACTAATCGAACGGTATAGTATGCCTAGAAGTCGCTGATGACAGCGTAGCGCTGTTAATAAACAATGAGGCTTAAGCTCGGAGACGTAGAGGATATTTAGAAGCAATCAGTAACGTAGATGTAACCATTCGAAGGCAACGAAGTGAACAACAGTAGCTGTGCTGAAGATAACATATGAATATCACGCGCTTAGTGGGATAACCGAGCCACTGGGAAACTGTTATAAGACTGCAGGCGACGATGGAAAAAAGGCTACATTTTATGGACTGATGTGGCAATTTGTGATAGGGAAAGCCTGCATCCAGAATCATTGGGAAACAGTTATGTTATAAGACTGCAGGCGACGATGGAAAAAAGGCTACATTCTATGGACTAATGTGGCAATTTGTGGTAGGGAAATTCTGCAACCAACTGTAGAAAACTAAAAGTCTTCGAATATTGCAAACATTGGAAAGGAATTGATACGCGATAATACGATATGAACGAATTCTAGTAGCAATTCTCAATATTTGTTATTCACTTCAGTTCACATAGAGCCTGCAAAGGGTTAAAGCTTATCTGACGTTTTTCATTATATTTATTTTCGTATCTTTTTCCAAAATAGGTTATTTTTTAATTTTTTTTTTTCGCCGAATTTTAACCCTTTTTGGTAATATTCATAATTTTGCTTTTAAATTTCTTTACTCTTATCGTCCTTACCGTCACATCATTACTAATGCCACTCAACATTTGTGTTGATCCATGCCATTCAGTCTCATGTACTGCAGATTTTTAGATGGACTTCAAACCATTAAAAAATTTTGCACCATAATTTGTAAAAATCCAAAGGAAAGAAAGAAAACCATTCTTCAGTTTACATGAAATTAGCAAATGAAGTTAATAAACAAAACAAAAAAAAAAAAAAAAAAAAAAAAAAAAAAAAAAAAAAAAAAAAAAAAAGAGGAGAACAACAATGCCAATTTTCACAGGGAAACAGCCAAACAGAAAATATTTTTTACAAGATAAAGTAGTTAATGGCGGTGAGGTTGAAATATTGTTTACCATTTCGTCAGCCAACAGCAAACTGAAAAAATTGGCCACAAATGCAACAAAAAAAAAAAGTGCGAAAAAACTTTGGCCATTGCATAGCACACAAAGATTACTGCTGCTCTCTTACAGTGACTATGCATGTCTCTTGCATAAATATGGTCGAAATAGTGGCACTCTCCTTGAACAAATGTATTCATTCTTGTCTTTTAAGCGCAATTACAAATTAAGGTGGTTTGAACATAGAACTTCTTCGACGTTTCGAAGAATTTCGAAGATTCTTTTAATTTTTCTAATTTAGAAAGAAAAATATAATTGGCCTAGTGGAAAATTATTGAGGATTATGTAAAGAATTTTATGTTTTTCCTGATTTTAAATACTTTTCCAACCATTAATAACAAGCTGGTGGGGTTACTGTATCTCACCAATGACACATTGAGTTTTGGAAATTATTTCTGGCTTCTTTTTTGTATGTGACCTACAAAGAAAATTTCATTCTTCTTCTGATGACACATCCATACATATGTATACGTTTAGTTTGATTGCGTGAGGTTTCCTTCCGCGATCTCTTCTGTATATTTCCGCATACGCCGGCACAATTTACAATTAATCGATGAAATTTTAGTATCTTCAATATCTTCTTCTTAAGGAAATACGCAGCTATGTTGAACACTGTCTTATTCTGCTCAAGAAGCGAGTCAATCATGAAGGTGGGAATTTTATACAAAATTAAAATAGAAACCAATAACGTTTCCGGCATGAGATTACTCTTCAATCGACTTCAAGATTCTGTAGGATATTATAAGATGGACTTATAGACAGCAAAGGCACTTATAAAGAAACAACAAAGTAGAGTAGTCAGAAATGCTGCCACTGCTACATTTCAACGAACCCCCCAATGCGAAAAAGGCACGATGGCGGTTAAATTGTATGGATCTTCGGATGCGTTAAGTTAGAATTTCCTTGTGTTCATTAATTACTCATACGCAGTTACTGACAATTAGCGCCTTCTACCCTTTCGCTATAAACGTTTCAGCCAATTTTTGTTTTATGCTTCTACAATAACGTCTAATGGACGCGCCTTGACCGTACCAAATAGTTGCCCATTGGCTAGTATGTTTTGTTTCCTTATGGAATGTGCAAGAGGGTATTTTCGAAAAGTCCAAGTGCTTTTCTTTTCTTTCAATTTTAACCATTAGTCGGCCACAAATATGTGTTCGACGAATTGCTTTTCACATTAAGGAGCCTGTAGATTGGTCTTGAATTGTTTCGACCACTAAAACAAATGTTTTTTGAGATAATCTTGATAATTACCCAACAAATAATGAGATTGTCTTCAATCAGTATAGGGAAGAGTAACTGCATCTCTTCATCTTTCCTTTCATCGAACATCCCTTTCCAAACCCATCCTCTTACTCTACAGAAAGTTTTTGGCCTCAGAAGCGTTGTGAAAGCTAAACTTTCAGTAACCCGATATGCTAATAATTCTCAATTGACCCGGGAACCAGCAGTCAGCAAACTTAATTAGATTGCATAGCAGATTCAGTTTCCCCAGACAGTTTCCTCTTAATATCTTCGAGTTAACCACATAGGAGGCATATGCTTGAATGCCGGCCTGAGCACATCTTTCGATGGTCATTGTGGTCTTGCCCGGGTTTATCCATAGTCCCACATGGTAATGATTACACTTTTCACATTCCCAAAAAAAAGAGAAAAAAAAGAAAAAAATTTAATAAACGCTTGCTCCATATATGTACTACGAACCCTTATAAAAGTCTATAACATTAAATAACAATAACAACAATAATAATAGAAAATATTGTATTGTCCTTGAATAAACAATGCGAGCGAGCAAAAGGAAATTGCTTGTAAAGGCCCAAGGACATATAAAACGATTTGAAGTATAAAGACGCACATCCCCATACCACTATTGTACTATACGAGCGCAAACACTACCAACACAACTTACAAACTTATTGTAAACGTATGTCGTGCAAGTAAAAAAAATAAACAAAAAAACACGCAAGACATTAGGAAGAGAGAGAGAGAGAAAAACAAAATAAAAATTCTATAAAATTTAACAAAAAAAAAAAAACGTTTTAAATTAAATTCTAGCCCCCTAAACAAAAACCAACACACATTACACACACTCCATGCCAAGTCAGAACGTAAATTGTGAAATACAAGCTTCAATAAAAGTAAGTCTCAATAACAAGAAAGTAACACAAGTCCAATAACTCTACACAGTTCCATTCATTCCATTCCATTCCTTCATTCGTATCTGATACAACATTAACCAAAAAGAAGGTCCATCATATATTGTGGGTTTTTGTTGTTTTCTTCTTATTTTTTTTTTTTTTTCTTTTTCCTCTTGTTTTTTGGGGTCATATTTTTAAAGTGTTCGTACTGAACAGATTCTGTTCGTCATTATTTGAGGACTTTATATTATTCGTTTGGTATTGAAAATTTTATTTGTCGGAAACCTAAAGTATTCAAATTAAACGTTTCTGTAGACATTACAGGTAAAGAATCAAAAAAAAAAATCAAAAATTAAGAAAAAAAAGAATTAACCAGGAATACTCTTTGATATACACATACAGGCAGTCTGACAGATTGCTTTTTTCTTTTACTGCTGTTGCTGATGTGCACAAAGAGTATCCTGCTTATCCTTAGTATCTTTTCCGGTCAATTTCTCCAGATTTCTGGCAAAAACTCAAAGGGAAAATATAATCAAAAATCTATCGTTCGTAGTCGACTTTAAACTGTAGGTTCCGCCACTCCTTTATAAAACTAACACAAACAACATAAATGGTGTAAGAAACTAGGTACATAATCCTGATTGAAGAGGGGTTGTAATGAACAATTATGTATGTATGTAGGGTTTAGCTTTTCTAAATAGACTGTATTCGCCAGAACACAGGAATTCGTTAGCACTATACGACATACAGTAACAGA